>SJYC01085359.1:0-79473 GCA_006408675.1 Madoqua kirkii | reverse complement strand
TAAGTGACGCCCTGAAATGAAAAGATGGCAAGATCCCGACTGCACCACCTTCCGCTATGTGTAGAGAGAGTTGACTTGGAGGAGCAGTTTGAGCTGGTCCTCTGAGACTCGGGTGGGAGGAGTGCTTTCAGAGAAAAAGGAAGCAAGTGGATCAAGGCGGCAAGGCTGAGTTCGTCTGGAACATTCATCCTGCTTGCCCTCTGCTAGGTGGGATGGCCACCTCTCTCAGGCTTTGTCGCAAGGCAGCATGGGTGCACGAGTGATTTCCAGGGTGGCTAACAGCATACCGTGCTTTCTTAAGAACGAAATGAAACAGTGAGTGAGTGAGTGTTGTGTGCTCAGCTGTGTCTGACTGTTTGTGACCCCATGGACTGTAGCCCGCCAGGCTCCTCCGTCCATGGGATTCTCCAGGCAAGGCTCCTGGAGTGGGCTGCTATTTCCTTCTCCAGGGGATCTTCCCCACCGAGGGATCGAACCCACATCTCCTGCGACTCCTGCCTTGGCACGCAGATTCTTTAACACCGAGCCACCTGGGGCGCCCGAAACAGTGAAGCTTCGCTTTATAGAGCCGAGCGGGGTGAGGTAGGGGCTGTGTAGGAGAAGGAGTACCAGCTTCGGGTTCCAGCAGGCCGGCGTGTAAATTCCAGTCCTGTCCCTACCAGCTCGGCAGTGCTGGACTCTGGGTGACCTCAGTGTCTACACTGAGCTCAGTAGACAGCAGCTGTAAATATTGTCAGTGCAGAGGTCATGATGTCTTGTCAATGAAAGAGCTAATGGTCAGGTGGGCCTTGGTAGGGAGGCCAGGCTCCCGGTGGCTTTCATAAAGGAGAAGAGACACAATGACCTGATGTGAACTGGGTCAAAATGTGTACTGTCTGCACGGCCCCAGACAGTCTGGCTGTAGGACAAAGTTGCCAAATGGATGCATGTTTGTTGTGTTGAATGAATTTGTTTACTTTCCCTTAACTGCTGCTATGCTCAAAATTGCAGAGTTAATACACTGCACTTGAAGCAATTAGTCTGCAGTTTTTGACTCAAATTCACTTAGGCTTGTGGCTTGAATAATTATATTAGGGTAGTTGAAGCTTAGTTGTGGTTTATTGGTTATCAGAAACGTATTTGTAGCTTAGTTGCTTCTCCAACTTAGTTCAGTAGTGATACTGCCATGAAACGTGGAGATGTTAGCAGCTCTGGTATACAGCTTTGCATGCAAAGTAGACTCTGTATTTTAAAGTTACTAAGTTCTTACAAGATTACCGAGCTTGGTTTCCTGAAGAATTGTGGTCTTTGTAATGCACAGATGTATGATTAGAATTTTCTATTAGCTTTTGTCTATGCTGTAATATCCCTGTTGAAAATTTTAGATTTAGGTAATTGTGTTGTCATTGCTTGAATGAGGAAACTGTAGTTAAAGTAACAAGACAGTAATTGAATTCAAGCAAAACGCTAAAGAATATGAAGATCACTGTCCCCGGAACGCTGGCTTGTGCCTCTTGTGAAGCTTGCAGAAAACGTTCTTCTCAAATGAACACACAAAAAAGGAAACACTGAATTATGTGTGTTTTTTCGCTCAGATCTTAATTTTGTGAAAGACTACAAGAATGCCTTTTAATTCTGTAGGAGCTTCTGAGCTGATCCAATGTCTGGAATTTCATGAGCACACAGAGAAAAATTTTATGACTTTGCTTTTGCTGGGGGATCCTGTTTTGGCCTCAAATCACATATTTGTTGGATTTGAAAATATTAGCAGAGGTATATTACATATTTTTATTTAGAAACGTGTGGGAGGATTTTTAATGATGCAGGACTCAATATCTACCCTTCTTTTGCATACTCTTTCCGCATTTGGAAATGTCCGTTGTCGTCTTATATGATCCTGTGAAGAGGTGTAGTGAATTTAAGGATAATGAGAGAGATTTGGGGGGAATTATTAAGCCCTGAATCAGTTGCATACATATCATGTCAACCACACACGCTCCTGTACTTTTTACACCCCTGCCAGCACACACAGCTCTGACTCCTGGACCGAATTCCAGGCGTGCTCAGGAAGATAGCAGCATTTATTGGGTATCTATTATGAAATATTCAGTATCACATACTGAGAGAGATCGTCTTAGGCAATAAACATTACGGCCTCTGTAGTATTTCCATAACAGTTATAAAATTTCCTGTTTAGCTGCTACCTGTGAATGAGTAGTATTTGGATCTGAGCTGGTTAAGGTTTGAAATAGATAAGGTGAACTTGAATTTGTTATAGCAGAAGTTTGATGAGTTTGCCATTAGTGAAGGCTACGGAGGAGATGTTTGAAACATACAACACGCTCACACTAGCTAAATATGCTTGCTTCAGATGCATGTGTTTATATCACATTTCTGTGACGTTATTAACCTGCTGTCAAATGCCATGCAAAAATCAAACCAGATAATGTGTGTAAGAGTTCACACCGTCAAACTACGATGGTATTACTGTGATTGCACCTTCTGGTTTGTAGTTCTTTGTGGAAGCCAGCCTGCTTGCAGAAAAGAATGGGCGCATTGGCCCTGTTTGGGGAAAATATGTGGAATAATGAAGAAAATTCAAAGTCGAATAAAATACCATTCCATACACATCCTGAAGAAGGTATAAAGTAGTTTAAGCATGGAGGGTTATTGTAAGCATGACAATAAACTCGAAGGATATTGCTTCCTTTCCAAGATTCCACTTTTCCAAGATGGCTCGAACATTAAAGACCTCTCTTGGAGTTTATGTACATACAGTTCTTTCAACTGGCACTGTTAGCCTCGTGCAAAATCTCTGGAGTTTGTCTTTGAAAGGAAAGAAAGGAAGGAAGCACTTCTGCACAAAACCTGTAGAGATGAGGGCTGCACGGGGACAGGGTTTGGGGGGACGACTGCACGTGTGTGGGCTCCAGCTGGCATTTGGCCCATGTCTGGGACAAGCGCTGATCTTGGTGAAGGATGGTTTCGCCAAGCTCCGCAACAGAAGGCCCACGTCCATTTTCATCAGCAACTGACTTGTCTCTGGCACTTGCTGCCTTTGGTCCCCCAGCCGTGAAATTTTATTGACCCATTTGCCGTGTCTCGTGTAAGTGGATGGGATCATCTTTCTTGACGGGAACTCTCCAAGAGTGTCACTGTGCGCTCGGCCCCGAGCGTCTGAGCCTGCGGTTCTCACAGGTCCCAGCGCACGCCTCCGCCTCCCGTTTCCATGGACCTCACCACATCTGTGGGTGAGGCGTGCTGTCTCCAGTTTTGGCAGTGTTTCCATAATCATTCTAGGATTTCCTTTTTTAGCTGCCACCTGTGAATGAGTAGTATTTGGGTCTGAGCTAGTTAAGGTTTGAAATAGAGTAAACCAACTTGAGTACGTTATAGCAAAAGTTTGATGAGTTTGCCATCCGTGAAGGCTACGGAGAAGTACCAGTGAGATAATTAACCATGGGTGAAAAGTTTACAAAACCCTAGTATATCAAGTGTGCATCGCATATACACGTGTCCTCATATTTTCCATTTACTATTAGGAGGATGGGGACAGGAGGGAAAGCTAAGCACCATGTGCCATTTCTTCATTCAGGACAGAGTCTTGAATGCAAGGTTAAGCGGACGGGGTTCCATGAGAAAAAGGGACATGTTCTTTCCTGTTGGAGATGGCCTAGAAATTAATTAAGTTAGGCTTACTCTAATAACTCCTGCTGATTTCCCAGTTACAGTTGCCTTCCCCTTCCCCAGGTGACTTGGGAAACTATTCCCAGCCTAAACATCTCAGTCCTTACCTGGTTTGACTATGTTTAAATACTGGATAAAAATTACGTTTGCTCCTGTGTGTGTGTCTGTCTCTGTGTATACATCCACGATGCTGCAAATGGCATTCTTCCCCTCTTTTATATGGCTGAGTAATATTCCACCGTGTGTGTGTCTCACATCTGCTTTATCCATTCGTCTGCTGATGGACGCTTAGTTGCGCCCCATTTCTTGCCTGTTGTAAATAGCGCTGCCATGAACGCAAGGGTCCATGTAGCTTTTCAAATGGTGTTTCTGTCCTCTGCAGACTTATGCCTAAGAGTAGAGTCGCTGCGTCATACCGTGGTTCTGTTTTCAGTTTCTGGAGAACCTCTACAGTTTTCCAGAGTGGCTGCATCCAGCTGCATTCCCATGGACAGTGTGTGAGGGCTGTCTCTTCTCCACACCCTCCCCAGCATTTGTTCCTTGTCTGTTTGATGACAGTGACAAGTGTGAAGCGGTGTCTCATTTGGGTTTTGACTTGCCTTTCTCTGATGGCTAGCAGTGTTGAGCCTCTCTTCATGTGTGTGTTGACCATCTGTATGTCTTCTCTGGAAAAAAATGTCAGTTTAGGTTTTCTGCCCGTTTTCGATAGGGCTGTTTGTTTTTTGATATTGACTGGTATGAGCTGTTTGTGTATTTTGAATATTAACCCCTGTCACAGTCATATCGTTTGCAAACATTTTCTCCCATTTGGTAGGTTATCTTTTCATTTTGTTTATGGTTTCCTTTGCTGTGCAAAAGCTTTCAAGTTTAATTAGCTTCCATTTGTTTGGTTTTGCTTTTCTTTCCTTTGCCTTAGGAAAAAATTATCGCTGCAATTTATATCAAAGAGTGTTCTGCCTATGTTTTTTTTTTTCTAAGAGTTTTATGGTTTTTGGTCTTACATTTAGGTCTTTAGTCCATTTTTGAGTTAATTTTTTTAGACAGAGTGATAAAATATTCTATTTTCATGGAATACTACTCAGCCATTTAAAAAAGAATGATATTTTACCATTTGCAAGAACATGAATGGACCTGGTGGCTGTTATGCCTTATGAAATGTCAGACAGACAAAGACAGATACCATATGTTACCAATAATATGGCGAATCTAAAAAAAAAAAAGGAAATATTTGAATCAATATGGAGCCTGGAAGGCTGCAGTCCATGGGATCGCTGAGAGCTGGACACGACTCAGTGACTTCTCTTTCACTTTTCACTTTCATGCACTGGAGAAGGAAATGGCAACCCACTCCAGTGTTCTTGCCTGGAGAATCCCAGGGACGGCAGAGCCTGGTGGGCTGCTGTCTATGGGGTCGCACAGAGTCGGACACGACTGAAGTGACTCAGCAGCAGCGCAGCAAAGCAGAAACAGACTCGGATGGGATCTGCCCATTTGCCACACGAGGAGACGGAAACTCAGTGAAAACGTGCCTGAGGCCACGTGGCTGGTGCTCAGGGAGGCGGCGCTCAGACTGGGCCCCTGGTTCCGTGTCCCGCCCACTTAGGAGGGACTGACGGGCTCTCCAGCAAATAGCCTTTTCCAACTTCTTCCCGATGACAACAAAAAAAATTCGTGCCTGACTTGGATTGCCTTGAGTCTCCACGACCCCACCTGATCGTCTAGGACTGCTTCCCAGCTCCATTTCGATGCACACTGGGTTCTCGTGATTCTCCGCTGCAGCTGATCTCTGCTCGTTGCCCTCAGAATCACTTTTAACATGAGTTCAGCTGGAGTCTCTCTTCAGTGATGGGCCCTCCATTCCCAAAGAAACAGGGCAATATTTTTAAATTAGATATCTGCTCTAATGATTCAGAAAGAGACTCAGCTGGTCCCGTTTGCTTTATTTTTATTATAAATTTAAGATTTGGATGGTGTTTTCATGATGTATTCAGAACTATCGAGAGATTGGCGGAATTCAATAAATATTATTAATAATCAGAAGAAAGACACTTATATTTTCTGTCATACACACACCTCTAAATGTTTAGGCCAAGGGCATGTTTTTAATGGATTCAAATAACAAATATAAATTGTGCCTCTGTTACCTGAATATCTTACCTGATTGGAGGTTTTATTGTCAGGAAGTGCCAAATTACTTGCATGCATAATTTTAATTGAACCTTAGGTCTGACATCTTTATTGAAAAAAGTGGATTTCAAGTTGTTTTTCATGCATAAAGGCTGCTAAATCTATGCTTTATTGGTGAAATCTCTCTCAAATATGGATAACCTTACCTCCATATTCCAAGGAAAAAATGAAACCTCGCCGTCTCATATCCTTGAGGTTTGGAAAAAATTGATCAATTAACTCTGCAGAAATCTATCATGAAAGGGCTGTAGGGAATGGAAGAAACTGATTTGTGTCCAGTTCGGCTCATCAAAATATCATCTCTGGACCAGCGATAATCTGGGCATCCGCGACTTGGGCTTTGTTCACAGTGAGGTAACCCTTGTCTGGCTCTGGTCCCTGTTCAGAAACATAATGTGGTCGTATCTCTGGTGGTTTGGAATTCATGGGAGGGGGCTTCCCAAGTGGCTCAGTGGTAAAGCATCTGCCTGCCGATGGAGAAGATGCAGGAGACGCAGGTTCAATCCCTGGTTTGGGAAGATCCCCTGGAGAAGGAAATGGCACCCACTCCAGTATTCTTGCCTGGGAAATCCCATGGACGGAGGAGCCAGGTGGGCTGCAGTTCATGAGGTTGCAAAAGAGTGGAGCACAACTTGGCGACTACACGGCAACAACAAACGACACATGGGGAACTGTGTGTGTGTGTGTGTGTGTGTGTGTGTGTGTGTGCACGTGCGTGCTCATGCAGTTGCATCCAACTCTGTTATCCTTGGAGGAAAATTGTCAGGGCGCATAATCTGTATGTTGATGAAACAAGAATGCACATATAATTATGGTCAACATTGAACCTCTGACCCCAGAAACAGAATGTAAAGCCTGAAAACTCCACCTGATCCCGTGGATGCCAGTGGCATCTCTTGTCATCCTAGCAGACTTTATCCACATCCGGAGTGGCTCATGTGTGCACAGTACTTGTTTATGAAGAATGCATAATTCTGGCATTATCTTCTATGGTTAATTTTAGCCTCTAAGTATAGAAATACTCTACAGCATTTGCTGTAATCAGCACCATATAATTTGTGTAGTTGCTGCATAGAAATAATATCACTTTGTTTTCCTATCTTGTTTTTCTCTGGAGAGCTAGTGGTTTAGCACTGATTTATATCTTTTCCTTGAAGAAGACAGTGGCACCCCACTCCAGCACTCTTGTCTGGAAAATCCCATGGACAGAAGAGCCTGGTGGGCTGCAGTCCATGAGACTGCTAAGAGTTGGGCACTATTGAGCGACTTCACTTTCACTTTTCACTTTCATGCGTTGGAGAAGGCAATGGCAATCCACTTCAGTACGCTTGCCTGGAGAATCCCAGGGACAGGGGAGCCTGGTGGGCTGCCGTCTGTGGGGTCGCACAGAGTCAGATGCGACTGAAGCAACTTAGCAGCAGCAGCATATCTTTTCCTGGGGTAGACGGTGAATAAAATAACCTGATCTCCAATGTAGAAGGAGTGAAGAAAGGGAAGTGACTGGTCCTTATGCCTGCACGCATTATCCAGCGAGTCTGTGAAGGGCATGTAAAGCGCATGTGCCAGAGCTCCTGTTCTCAAGGAGTTCACAGTGTGTTTAGAGAAATAATAAGCTCCTGGGTCCAGGTCTCTGTTTCAGTCTTAATATTTTGCTTGAGGTCTGGTTACTACCTGTCATCATTGGAGTCTGTATGAAGATAGTTGCTTCTGGAAAAAAAAATAATTTAGCCTCTAGGCAATGTTGAGAGAATTAAAGGCAGAATGTTGGGATGATGAGAAAAGAGAAGAATCAGTAGTTATTAGCATTATGGGGGTAAAAAGCAGTTTATGGGTTTAAAAAGTGCTTTGTAGGTAAAGTGACCATCTCTCCCAGTGTGCTTGGGACAGTCCTGGGTTATGCCAGTGTTCCGTTTGAGTTTTAAAGGTATCCCCTTTTATTCTCAGTGGTGTCCTTGTTTGGGCAATGTCACATGGGCAGCATATGTATTGATAAGGAATGCATATCTCCTCATCAAGTATTTCGTATTTGAAAACAGTAGCAGATTGGAAATGAAGACTTCGGGGAACTTGTTGAGGTCTCTTTTCACTATATGCAGCGACTCACTGCTAAGGAATCTGCCTGCCGGTACAGGAGACGCATGTGATGAGGCTTGACCCCTGGGTCAGGAAGATCCCCTGGAGGAGAAAATGGCAAGCCTCTCCAGTACACTTGCCTGGGAAATTCCATGGACAGAGAGGCTGGGGGGCTACAGTCCATGGGATCGCAAAGAGTGAGACATGAGGGCACGCGCGCGCGTGCGCGCGCACGGACACACACACACACACACACACACACACACTCACACTTTGCTGTACCACCATCTGATATTGATGTCAGCTTCTATTTTTATATGAGGACTTGTATTGACTATATTTCTTAGAAGAAAAGTGAAGATTAAAAAAATAGCAAAACTTTTCTCAGTGTTGCAAAATTATCTAAGTTGGGTCTGGAATTCAGAACTTAGAAACTTCATTGCCTGTACTAATTTCCACTCCATATGGCGGAAGTTCAGTAGCTCAGTCATGTCCAACTCTTTGCAACCCCATGGACTGCAGCACGCCAGGCCTCCCTGTTCATCACCAACTCTTGGAGCCTACTCAAACTCATGTCCATCACGTTGGTGATGCCATCCAACCATCTCATCCTCTGTTGTCCCCTTCTCCTCTTGCCTTCAATCTTTCCCAGCATCAGGGTGTTTTCAGATGAGTCAGTTCTTCTCATCAGGTGGCCAAAGTGATGGAGTTTCAGCTTCAGCATCAGTCCTTCCGGTGAACACCCAGAACTGATCTCCTTTAGGATGGACTGGTTGGATCTCCTTGTAGTCTGAGGGACTCTCAAGAGTCTTCTCCAACACCACAGTTCAAAAGCATCAATTCTTTGGCGCTCAGCTTTCTTTATAGTCCAACTCTTACCTCCATACATGACCACAGGAAAAACTAGATGAACCTTTGTTGGCAAAGTAATGTCTCTGCTTTTTAATATGCTGTCTAGGTTGGTTATAGCTTTTCTTCCGAGGAGCAAGCATCTTTTAATTTCATGGCTTCAGTCACCATCTGCAGTGATTTTGGAGCCCCCCCAAAATGAAGTTTGTCACTATTTCCATTATTTCCCCATCTATTTGCCATGAAGTGATGGAACTGGATGCCATGATCTTTGTCTTTTGAATGTTGAGCTTTAAGCCAACTTCTTCACTCTCCTCTTTCATTTTCATCAAGAAGCTCTTTAGTTCTTTTTTTCTTTCTGCTATAAGGGTGGTGTCATCTGTGTACCTGAGGTTATTGATATTTCTCACAGCAATCTTGATTCCAGCTGGTGCTTCATCCAGGCCAACGTTTCTCATGATGTACTCTGCATAGAAGTTAAATAAGCAGGGTAACAATATACAGCTTTGATATACTCCTTTCCCAATTTGGAACTAGTCTGTTGTTCCATGTCCAGTTCTAACTGTTGCTTCCTGACCTGCATACAGATTTCTCAGGAGGCAGGTCAGGTGGTCTGGTATTCCCATCTCTTTAAGAATATTCCACAGTTTGTTGTGATCCACACAGTCAAAGGCTTTGGTGTAGTCAATAAAGCAGAAGTAGATGCTTTTCTGAAATGCTCTTGCTTTTTCAATGATCCAGTGGATGCTGGCAATTTGATCTCTGGATCTTCTGCCTTTTCTAAAACCAGCTTGAACATCTGGAAGCTCATTGTTCACATACTGTTGAAGCCTGACTTGGAGAATTTTGAGCATTACTTTGCTAGTGTGTGAGATGAGTGCAATTGTGCAGTAGTTTGAACATTCTTTGGCATTGCCTTTCTTTGGGATTGGAATGAAAACTGATGTTTTTCAGTCCTGTGGCCACTGCTGAGTTTTCCAGATTTGCTGGCCTATTTAGTGGGGGAAATGGAAAAAGGCAAAGAAATATATACTTTTGACTGTACCCCTCCGCTGTCACCACTTACACTGGTTATGTGACTTGGCTTTCCAGGACAGTGAAGAAAAAAACACAGGTACTATAAGCCTTGCAATAATCTATCCAATCTCACTTGCCTAGGCTGTTGCGTTTCTGCCCCGCCTCCGGTGGGAAGGTGCACCGCTGTGAGGGATGCCCACCGCTAATGCTTTTGCAACAGGACTCCTGTTTGAGTTTGTTTCCTGGGACCTCTCTGACGGAGGTGGTTATTATTTGTATTCAGTGGAACAGTCTTCCTGAGATCCGTGAGCTCAACGAGCCATCAGCGCCAGTCACCAGAGTCTGAAGTGGAAAGGTCAATTGCTCAGTCTCCATGTTCCTTTGCCCTCACACAGAGTAGTAGATACGCTCAAGGTCAGGAAGCGATCTCTGGGACAAGGTTGCTTTCAGAGAACATGAGGACTCAGAGAGACAGGCCGTAGGGCTGATGCAGGTGATGGGAGGCAGGAACAGGGCCGTATAAGGCACTGAGAGAGCTGGTGCCCGAGTCTTCATGATGCTGTGTCCCAAAGTTGCAGGGAGTCTCGGCAGGGCATAGGATGGCAGAGGCGCCCGTTCAACGAGGGGCCCTCCACTGAAGTGCCTTTCAAGATAGATTTAATTGATGAAGTTGAATGCAGGGAGAGCAGCGATAGGAAACAGTTAACCGGATATGCATGTGGCCCTGAAAATTCTCTTTGCTGATCTGCCTGGTGTGGTCAGCACACCAGGGGAGGCCTTGGGAATCCTACTGATTTCTGTCTAGTGTTGAGAAACCATGAAGTATGAAGGCGCGTTGGTGACCATAATGTGCATTCTGGAGTGAGGAAAAAGTCAAGCTCGCAGGGAATAGCATTTCCGTGCCTCCTGAGAGTATTTGCTCGTCATGGCAGAAGCCGCGGACCTTTGTCAACCAAGTGATGTCTCTGCTTTTGAATGTGCTGTCTAGGTTGATGATAGCTTTTCTTCCAAGGAGTAAGTGTCTTTTAATTTCATGGCTGCAGTCACCATCTGTAGTGATTTTGCAGCCAAAAAATATAAAGTCTGTCACTGTTTCCATTGTTTCTCCATCTATTGCCATGAGGTGATGGGACCGGATGCCATGATCTTCGTTTTCTGAATGTTGAGCTTTAAGCCAACTTTTTCACTCTCCTCTTTCACTTCCATCAAGAGGCTTTTTAGCTCCTCTTCACTTTCTGCCATAAGGGTGGTGTCATCTGCATATCAGAGGTTATTGATATTTCTCTTGGCAGTCTTGATTCCAGCTTGTGCTTCTTTCAGCCCAGCATTTCTCATGATGTACTCTGCATAGAAGTTAAATAAGCGGGGTGACAATATACAGCCTTGGCATACCTCTTTCCTGATTTAGAACCAGTCTGTTGTTCCATGTCTGGTTCTAACCATTGCTTCTTGACCTGCATACAGGTTTCTCAGGAGGCAGGTAAGGTGGGTGTGGTTGGTAGAATGCTAAAGGTTTGTTTTTGAATTAGCATAAATCTTGCCCATTGAAGCTTTGGCATACTCCTTTGTGGCTCAGCTGGTAAAGAATCCTTTTGCAATGTGGGCGACCTGGGCTCAAACCCTGAGTTGGGAAGATCCCCTGGAGAAGGGAAAGGCTACCTACTCCAATATTCTGGCCTGGAGAATTCCATGGACTGTATATTCCATGGGGTCACAAAGAGTTGGACACGACTGAGTGACTTTCACTTTTGTTTTATTCCTGATGTCAACACATCCTTCCTGTGCACCAGACACAGTATTTTCTAGAACAGCATGGTTTGCTGAAACTTAGAATTGTTCTGCACCTGCCTTGTGCATGTTGCAGTGGATTTCTTAAAGTGTGGCTTCTGTGACGGAGAAATCTTCATTTTCATTCTAGCTGTGTAAGATGGAGAGAGTTGCACGTGGCTAGTGGCTGCTGTATTACTGCACAGCGCAGTCCTAGACACAATTGTCACTACGCCGACTGCAAGGCACTGGCAGCCCTGAGTGGTGCAGGAGGGGAGAGACGAGTAAACCGTCATCCCAGAGAGGGGTCCGCATTCTGGTACAGGGAGTGGAGAGAGGGAAGCTGTGCCTCCTTGGGGTGGGGCCCATCAGGGAGGTGTCAACAGAGATCTGGTATTTGAATCTTGGTGGACAAGCTGTCTACTCCAGACACCAGAGACTGATGAAAAGAGGAGGGGGCGTTCAGCATTGGTGGGAATGGGCACAGGCTCTCAGTGTGCGGGGGGCAGAGGGACCCAGTGACTTGTGATTCTGGACCCTTCTGCTCCCCACATCAGTGTTCAATTGGGCATGTTTCCCCACTACTGGAAATGCTTCTGTCTCTGTCTCTTTCTCTCTCTCTCTATACACATATACATATATATGGGACTTCCCAGCTGGTTCGGTGGTAAAGAATCTGTCTGCCAATGCAGGAGTCTCAGCAGACTTGGGTTTGATCTCTGGTCGGGGAAATCCCATGAAAGAGGAAATGGAACCCACTGTAGTATTTTTGCCTGGAAAATCCCACAGACAGAGGAATCTGGCAGGCTACAGTCCATGGGGTCTCAAAAGAGCTGGGCATAACTGAGCAACTGAACACGCAGAGACACACACATATACGTATATATTCCCCTCCCTCTGTGTGGAGGTGAACTAGCACATGCTTCTGCCAAGAACCCAGCCTACCACTGTTAGCCCCTGCTCCACCGTGACAGGCCGTACGACCTCAGGCAGACCAGCTGCTGCGCGGACCTCAGACTCCTCTTACGGAGGAGGGGTCAGCCCTCAGAGCTGGAGGCCCAGGGAGCAGTTTGTGCCTCCCCCCAGCTCTAGCAATCATTAGCTTCAGTATAACTTGCTCTCCCTGCCCCGTGGGTCCCTGTGATGTCTTCCCTGGCGTCATCTGAAGCTGGGGGCTGTTTAGCTCAGGAGGTGCCTCTGGGGTGAACACGCTGCCGCACTGGTCGCTGCTGGCCCATCTCTGGCAGCCCACATCGCGTCGCATTTCAGTGCTTGGAGAGCATGCTCTGAAGCTGCGTCGTTTCCCGCCCTTCCAGGCACTCTCATCCCAGAGATAAGCGTGCTCTCTGGCGCCTGTGCAAAGACTACACGAGAGGTGTTTGGAGGTGGCAGGCGGAGCTGTGATTTGGGGGAGCCTTCGTCTGTCATTGCCTCAGCTGGCAGTATGCAGTACACAGGGACTGTCCGAGTGGCTTCTGAGAAGAGTGGGACATGCACAGTTTTTCCAGGACCTACCTGCTGCTGAGGTACAAAAGGCCTCTGCGAAGCCCCAGGAGAATCTCACTTGAGCTGCGGCTAATAGGCAGATGGATAACTGGTCGACCAAAAGCACAGGGGATGAGAAGAGAGCTCCCCTTTGTAAATGAATCTCTCGGGCCTTTCATTAGGAGGCCCGTGAATTCTCTCTTCATCCATGATGGATGCGCTGATCTGCAGGGAAGAGGATTTGATGCTGGATGGAGCAGGAGGGCGTTGCTAGTGGGTGAGAGGACCCAGCTTTAGAAGATGTCTGTGGGGGAGAATGCCCATCAACTTTGCCATTCCAA
The DNA here is from genome assembly GCA_006408675.1 of Madoqua kirkii. Classification (NCBI taxonomy): domain Eukaryota; kingdom Metazoa; phylum Chordata; class Mammalia; order Artiodactyla; family Bovidae; genus Madoqua; species Madoqua kirkii. The sequence goes on along the minus strand of SJYC01085359.1, from coordinate 66,088 downwards.
CTTTCCCGATCAGCTGCACACCCAGAGCGTTCTGTACCTGTCATCTCAGAGGGGACAGAGTATCACACGTGATGGGCTCATTCACTCAGCTGGGGTGGTTAAATATAGAGTTCTGGTGTGAAACAGCAGCCTACTGAAAATAGAGCCACATCCAGAGTCCATAAAAACACTCTCCAAGTTTCCACCAATAGCGTCACTAAACACGTGCCTAGTAAAGTCCAGGACCGTTTATGATGGTGTATATACTAAGTACCCACACCTGCACGTATGTGGATGTGGAAATGGGCTAGACAATCTATACCTTTCCTGTTTGCACCTATGATGGGGTCTGTGGCCAAGGGTCACAGAATGTAACCCATGAAGGGACCAAAAATGTCTCCGTTGTGTGCTGTGACCCCAGGGACCGAGGCCCACCAGGCTCCTCTGTCCATGGGGTTTCCCAGGCAGGGGTACTGCAGTGGGTTGTCCTTCTGCAGGGGATCTTCCCAACCCAGGGATCACACTTGTGTCTGCCACATTACAGGCCTCTTCTTTACCTTCTGGGCCACTAGGGCGTTCTTCACTGTGTCTTTTAAAATTTATCATTTCTTAAATTTTTATATTGGGATATAGTTCATTTACCGTGTTGTGTTAGTTTCAGGCGCACAGCAGAGTGGTCCAGTTATGCACATAAGCGTGTCTGTGGTCTTCCAGGCTGTTACAGAGTATCGAGTAGATTCCCTGTGCTCTACAGTAGGGCCCTGTTGGTTCTCTATTTTAGTGCTGAAGCTCCAGTACTTTGGCCGCCTCATGCGAAGAGTTGACTCATTGGATAAGACTCTGATGCTGGGAGGGATTGGGGGCAGGAGGAGAAGGGGACGACCGAGGATGAGATGGCTGGATGGCATCACTGACTCGATGGATGCGAGTCTGAGTGAACTCCGGGAGTTGGTGATGGACCTGGCATGCTGCGCTTCATGGGGTCACAAAGAGACACGACTGAGAGACTGAACTGAGTGTGTATCTGTTAATCCCAAACTCCCAATTTATCCTTCTCCCCTGTTTCCCTCTTGGTAACCATAGAAGCTGTTTCTGTTTTGAAAATAAGTCCATCTCTCTCTCTCTCTCTCTTTTTTAAGATTCCACGTATAAGTTTTGCCGTAGGACATTCGTCTTTCTCTTTCTGACTGGCTTCGCTCAGTGTGGGGATCTTTGGGTCCATCCATGTTGCTGCAAATGGCGTGTATTCTGGGACTGAGTGGCATCCCCTGGTATTTATGCACCACGTCTTCTCTGTCAGTTCCCCTGTGCTCATTTAGACCATGGTGGTCCTTTAGCTTGCTTCCAGGTCTTGGCTGTTGTCAGCAGTGCTGCCACCAACATAGGGGCGCGTGTGTCTTTCTGAATCATAGTTTTCCTGGATATTTGCTCAGGAGTGGGGTCGCTGGGTGTTATGGCAGCTCTGTGTTTCCATCACATCTTCACCTCTCAGACGCTCATGCACACGCAGATCTCCTGGAGACCCTATCACAATGCAGATTCTGATTCAGTGGGTTTGGCACCTGTCCTGAGAGTCTGCATAGCCAGCAAAATTTCCCCTGATGAGGCTGCTGTTGTCCTGTGGATAAGCCTTTGGGTCTTTGTATGCATGTCCGATTTTAGGTAGAAGCCTCTTAAGTCTTGCCTGGAGAATGCCATGGACAGAGGAGACTGGCAGGCTACAGTCCATGGGGTCGCTAAGAGTTGGACACGACTGAGAGACTGTCACTCACTCGTCCTTCAAGAGTCCGAAGCTCAAGGACAGTGGAATCTGAGCACTAAGTCAGGGAAGATGTTTGTCCGTGGATCCAGGTTTCACGTGTGCGCACGCATGTGGGCTTTCTGGGCTTCTTCCAAAGAGAAGCCGGTTGAAATCTTCCATTGTCAATTTCTATGAGTAATCTATTCATCTCAAATACATTTTTGAGAGTGTGTGTTTGGCACTCTCCCACTCAAGTGGCCCTCCGTGCCCCTGACGGCACGTTGGCAGCACCATGGTTGGAAACAGGAAACTCTGGCCTTGGCAGTGAGATGCTTGTCTGGGTCTTGGGTGCTGGGGAATTGCAGGAGCGGCTGGAGGCAGGCTGTGCGTCCCAGAAGCGCTGCTCTGTCCCTGCAGGAGGGAGTGCCTGCGGAGAAAGCCCTGGATGGATGCTTCTGCAGCCAGCCCCTGTCTTCTTAGAGAAGGGAGCCTGGTGCCTCGACAAGAGGATTGCATATGACCCTTTTGGGCTGTTTTAATACCTTTGCTTCAAGCATATTTGTTTTCCCCTATTTTCTAGTGTCTTTGAGAAAAAATTCTATCTTGCACTGTGTAACCCGTTTGGAGAGAGATGACGGGTCTGATTCTGTGATGAAATACACATATTTCTCAGGGTTTTGTGTTTTGTTTTGTTTTGTTTTGTTTTTTTTGAGCCATTGATCTTTGCTGTAACGCAGGAGACTCGCTCAGGTTTGATCCCTGGGCCCGGAGGAGGGCATAGCAATCCACTCCAGTGTTCTTGCCTAGAGAATTTCCTCAACAGAGGAGTTTGGTGGATTACAGTCCATGGGGTCACAAAGAGTCGGACATGACTGAGTGACTAACACTTTCATTTTCACTTTGAGGTTGGATTTCTAGGCAGTCTTTAGTGTGAAAGACAAACATTTATTTTCTACCAGTTCCTGGAAAATGTTCCTGATTTTAAAGCCTCGAGGCTGGCCTTGCCGGGCAGCCAAGTAGTTCCTTTTCTGTAATTCTTGTGCTTGATTCGTGAGCATCTAGCGATATAGATTAATGCTTTATGCACTTTCAGAGCTGAGCTCCCATGCTACAGTTAGAAGGTTCGGAGCATTGATTTTTCTCTGACAGCTCTTAAGATATTGGATGCCCCAAATACAGGAAGGTTGGTTAATCTCTATAGCTAGTATGTTGCTTGCAGTAGAGAATGTTGGTGAAACATGTCGCTTTTTTAATTATAAGATGCACCAGGGATATGAAGAATGCTTTAAATCATGGTGAAAATTAGAAAAATAAAACTTCCTCATTAGCTCAAGAATGTAAGATTCAAAACAACAGTCAGTTTGATATTTGGCTATTTTATTCAATATCTAATTTTGCATAATTCTGATTAGTAAGGTCAGTCATTAGAATTAGATTATATTCTGTAATGATTTCTGTCAAGGCTTTTAAAAATGCTTACCCTTGGGGGCAAACAGAGACAGGAAGAGGAAGTAACTGGATTCAAATTCCTTAATATCATCCTTTGTAATTAGAAATAAGATTTTAGTAGACTGTTTTCATAATGTAGTCCCAAATCATTTTTATAACTTAATAAGTATGAACTAACTTTAGTGAGAAGGAGGAATTTCAGCTCGTCATTCTATAATGTACTTACTTAAATTATTCTGGTCACAGGCATAATATTGATACCTCATCTGCAGAGAGAATTCTACATGTGCACTGACTGAATTGGTATATAGTTTGTATTTTGTTACTTTTTTTTTCTTTTTTAATTAAAAAAATTTTTTTCTTGATTGTGCAGTGTGGCATATGGGATCTTTTGTTTTTGATTAAAATTTTTTTTTAGTATAGTTGCTTTACAATGTGTTAGTTTTATATTATGTTAGTTTCTGCCGTACAACAAAGTGAATCCATGTGAAATGTGATATGTTAGTCGCTCAGTCGTCTACAACTCTTTGTGACCCCATGGACTGTAGCCCACCAGGCTCCTCTGTCCATGGAATTCTCCAGGCAAGAACACTAGAGTGGGTAGCCACCATTCTCTTCTCCGGGCAGATTTCCCTACCCGGGGATGAAACCCAGGTCTCCTGCATTGCAGGCAAGATTCTTTAGCGTTTGAACCACCGGGGAAGCCCTGACCCAGCCATACGTACACAGGTATCCCCTCTGGTTTGAATTTCCACCCATTTAGGCCACCACAGAGCACTGAGTAGAATTGCCTGTGCTAACAGTAGGTTCTCAGGAGTTACCTGTTTTATGTATAGTATCAGCAGTATGTATACAGCACTTGGTTTAAAAGGGAGGATGGAGGGAAAGAAAAACCTTATCACAGATTCTCTTGTGCATGCTAGCTTTTCCCAAACCTTTGTATTCTGATTCCCCTTCTAGGGATGTTTCGTCATGCCACCCCCGCTAGAATGGAGTGTTGGCGAGGCAAGTTGTGGGATGCAAGGGGGAAAGGAGGTGGGATGTGTCATTCCCATAACAGGAGCCGTCACCTGTTCCTCTCATGCTGATGCAGGGACAAACACACCTGATACTAGACTGCAGCATTTAGGGGTCAGGCCTGGCGTGCTGCAGTTCACGGGGTCGCAAAGAGTTGGGCACGACTGAGCGACTGAACTGAACGGAACTGAAGACCACTTGCCTCTCAGCTGCAGGTTCAAGGTTCCATAAGTCATCAGAAAGACTTTAGAACTCAGAGAGCCTTAAGCTCACGGTTGTGCTTTATTACAACAAGAGGATATAGAGTAAAGTCAGCAAAAGAAAGAGACGCATGCGTAAGTCCCGGAGAATTCTAGACGCGAGGCTGCCAGCCACCCTTTCCCCATGGGGTCGTGAGCAGTGCCAGCTGCTCCCAGCAACAATACACAAGGCTTGTTGCCAACCAGGAGGCTCACCTGAGCCTTGGTGCCAGAGCTCTTGTTGGGAACTTGTCATGTAGACACAGTTGACCACCCAGGTGTTGACCTGGGCCTCCCAACCCCTCCAGAGCTCAAGCTGATCCCACATGGCCCAAATGCGCACCCTGAATGGTGTTACCTAGACTGTCTGGCAGCCCAAGATCACCAGATAAACGAAGACGTTGCTGTGGGGCGGGACTTTCCAAGGGCTTGGAGATTGTATCCCAGGATCTAAAGACAAAGGCCAGACTTCTGTCTGGGCAGGCGTTGAGTGAGGTGGGGCATCGTTGGGAAGTCCGGGAAGCAGGACCTGTGAGAGGTGAGAGTGGATCTGCTCATCACAGATTGAGCGTGATGTGGCCTCACCCATGTTTGAGGGACCCCTGAGTGCAGACACATCCTGAGATGCAGATCGGTGTTAAGTCCAAATGGAAAGTGGAGAAATCTTTGAAAACCACTTAAGGTGATTTGGAGTATTATCAAAAGAGCCCGTGCTCAAATCCAGATACTATGTTATTTGATAATGACAATGGAGATTGTTTCTTTGCTGTTTCCCTTGGTCTTTTCACCCATAATTTGGAAGTCACAAAAATGCTGAATCAGAGTTTGGTCTTTGATGAAGGCCATGACTTGCGGTTTGTTTTCTGAGACTCCAGAGTTGCATTTCTGTATAACTAGCTAACATGATTTTCAACCTGTCTTCTTAAGCCTGGAGTAAAATATTACTGAACTGGGGATGTTTTCTGAATCTTCATCTCAACTGTTTTTATCTAATAGTAGTGGTAGACCTTGCTAGGTGACTCTGTGTCTTTAAAAGAAGTCCGAAAATTGATCCTGCCTGGGTGCTCAGTCACTAAGTCGTGTCCGACTCTTTGTGACCCCATGGACTCCAGCCCGCCAGGCTCCTCTGTCCTTGGGATTTCCCAGGCAAGAATACCAGAGTGGGCTGCCATTTCCTTCTGCAGGGGATCTTCCTGATCGAAGGATTGAATCTGCATCTCCTGCAGTGCAGGTGGATTCTTTATCAACTGAACCAGCAGGGAAGCCCAATCCAGAACCTATCTGTGCATGAGTTGACTTCTTATTGATGCTGTCAACATTAAGTTTCCATTGACCAGTAATTCCATTTCTAGTTATGTAAGCTTTGGAATTAATCACATGTGTGCCAAGTTTTTATACATAAGCATGAGTGTTCACCAAAGCATCAATTACATGTATAAAGAACCGATAGAGAGGGCAACATTTTGCCTTTGTTTGAGCAAAGTGAGCATCTGTGGTGGAGGTTACACAAAGGGTCCGACTCTTTGTGACCCCGTGGACTGAAGCCCACCAGGCTCCTCCGTCCATGGGATTCTCCAGGCAAGAATACTGGAGTGGGTTGCCATTTCCTTCTCCAGGCGATCTTCCCGACCCAGGGATCAAACCCAGGTCTCCTGCATTGTATGCAGATTCTTTACCAGCTGAGCCACAAGGGAAGCCCCAAAATAGAATGCAGCATATCCTGGGCAACCATGACGTATTATGTCTAAAACAAAGTATTTAGGGATATATGGAAATACTTCCTCTATATTAAGAGAATATTACAAAAAATCCAGATGGTATTGTGCAAATTGTGTGTGCATGTGCCTGCATGCATGTGTGTGTGTGTGTAATGGGCTGAAAATAAAGTGAAAAATTAAGCCGACTGTTCCTGCATCTGCTGGGGTTAGGTCTGTAGTGTGAGCGGCGGAGGGAGTTCAGTGGCGTAACTCTTACTGTGGTCCCAATCCTTGTGTCGCTGCCTTCGGCTTACAGGGTAGGGCAGGGCTCCGAGCTGTTAAAGGGGAGCTCTGCAGAATGGAAACGCGGGGTGGGCTGCGGGCTGGGCAGGTTTGGGAGCGAGATTTCTCTGGACAATAAGGTAAGGCAAGTTGAGTTTCTGAGAACGTCCAAAAGTATGAGTTCGAAGACTGGAGGAGAGAAGGAGTTATTGAGTCTAGGAGAAGCGACAGTGCCAAGAAACCAGGGATGTGATCCAGGGGAGCTCCCAGTGGGCAGAGAGCCAGAGCCTTTGAGGCAGATGGCTGGCTGCTGTGAAGCTTTGAGTCTGTGTCTTCAGGATAAGCCTGTCCGAGACCTGAGCCTTTGATGGAGCATGCTGTCTCCCCATTGGCTTGTTGAACAATTTTGGGGAAGTCAAGGAAAAGGGCAGTGTTCTGTCTTATGTTTGAAGGAAGTAACCAGCTACAGTTGACGGGCTTGTGGTGACAGGGGCTTTGAGCCAGAAGGGATGTGAAAACCTGAGCAGGTGGCCTGGCAGTCAGTGTGACCTTGATCCAGGGGGCGAACTCCAGCTTGACTGCCCAAAAAGGGAGGTGGCCTCACCTGTTATTTTACTAAATTAATACAATGCGTACACACTGGAGAATCCCAGGGACGGGGGAACCTGGTGGGCTGCCATCTGTGGGGTCGCAGAGTCGGACACAACTGAAGCGACTCAGCAGCAGCAGCAACAGCAGCAGCAGCAGCAGCAGCAGACACCCAGCGCCTAGAGAAAAGCCTGGAAAGATATGTCCATCATTATTGGTTTTGTCTCTAGACGTTAAATGAAATTTATCTAATTTTTCTTTTGAGTTTTTCCTTCCTTTCCAAATGGTTATTTCTGAAATGGGGGACAACTAAGTAACCTGTCCCAAGAAGCAAGAGGCTTTGACTGTATGCTGCTTTTTTATGAATACTGTTACTGTCTCTGGGTTCATAAACGTGGATAGAACATTTGCAGACAGGATCTTACGACGTGTGAAAATCTCAGTTTACATTTGTCGACATAAGCCCTGCCCCACAGCATCCTCTGGCCCAGTCTGGCCTTCTCGTGATCCATGGAAACGTGGAGCAGTGAGTGCAGGAAAGAGGGCTAGAGGTTGCCTTTGATGTGTCTCCCTTGTCCTCCTGGATTCTCCCTCGAGCCTGGAATGGGGGAACACACTACATTGTATAACTGCTACCCAGCGAAGGTGGAATTGCTCCTTGCAGTTTCAAGGAGGGAGAGAAGTCTGAAAAACCCAGGTCTCCTGCATTGTATGCAGATTCTTTACCAGCTGAGCCACAAGGGAAGCCCCAAAATAGAATGCAGCATATCCTGGGCAACCATGACGTATTATGTCTAAAACAAAGTATTTAGGGATATATGGAAATACTTCCTCTATATTAAGAGAATATTACAAAAAATCCAGATGGTATTGTGCAAATTGTGTGTGCATGTGCCTGCATGCATGTGTGTGTGTGTGTAATGGGCTGAAAATAAAGTGAAAAATTAAGCCGACTGTTCCTGCATCTGCTGGGGTTAGGTCTGTAGTGTGAGCGGCGGAGGGAGTTCAGTGGCGTAACTCTTACTGTGGTCCCAATCCTTGTGTCGCTGCCTTCGGCTTACAGGGTAGGGCAGGGCTCCGAGCTGTTAAAGGGGAGCTCTGCAGAATGGAAACGCGGGGTGGGCTGCGGGCTGGGCAGGTTTGGGAGCGAGATTTCTCTGGACAATAAGGTAAGGCAAGTTGAGTTTCTGAGAACGTCCAAAAGTATGAGTTCGAAGACTGGAGGAGAGAAGGAGTTATTGAGTCTAGGAGAAGCGACAGTGCCAAGAAACCAGGGATGTGATCCAGGGGAGCTCCCAGTGGGCAGAGAGCCAGAGCCTTTGAGGCAGATGGCTGGCTGCTGTGAAGCTTTGAGTCTGTGTCTTCAGGATAAGCCTGTCCGAGACCTGAGCCTTTGATGGAGCATGCTGTCTCCCCATTGGCTTGTTGAACAATTTTGGGGAAGTCAAGGAAAAGGGCAGTGTTCTGTCTTATGTTTGAAGGAAGTAACCAGCTACAGTTGACGGGCTTGTGGTGACAGGGGCTTTGAGCCAGAAGGGATGTGAAAACCTGAGCAGGTGGCCTGGCAGTCAGTGTGACCTTGATCCAGGGGGCGAACTCCAGCTTGACTGCCCAAAAAGGGAGGTGGCCTCACCTGTTATTTTACTAAATTATACAATGCGTACACACTGGAGAATCCCAGGGACGGGGGAACCTGGTGGGCTGCCATCTGTGGGGTCGCAGAGTCGGACACAACTGAAGCGACTCAGCAGCAGCAGCAACAGCAGCAGCAGCAGCAGCAGCAGACACCCAGCGCCTAGAGAAAAGCCTGGAAAGATATGTCCATCATTATTGGTTTTGTCTCTAGACGTTAAATGAAATTTATCTAATTTTTCTTTTGAGTTTTTCCTTCCTTTCCAAATGGTTATTTCTGAAATGGGGGACAACTAAGTAACCTGTCCCAAGAAGCAAGAGGCTTTGACTGTATGCTGCTTTTTTATGAATACTGTTACTGTCTCTGGGTTCATAAACTTGGATAGAACATTTGCAGACAGGATCTTACGACGTGTGAAAATCTCAGTTTACATTTGTCGACATAAGCCCTGCCCCACAGCATCCTCTGGCCCAGTCTGGCCTTCTCGTGATCCATGGAAACGTGGAGCAGTGAGTGCAGGAAAGAGGGCTAGAGGTTGCCTTTGATGTGTCTCCCTTGTCCTCCTGGATTCTCCCTCGAGCCTGGAATGGGGGAACACACTACATTGTATAACTGCTACCCAGCGAAGGTGGAATTGCTCCTTGCAGTTTCAAGGAGGGAGAGAAGTCTGACTTTGTAATCCTCAGCCCAAAGCAGATGGTTTCCTTAGTGTGAAGACTGAAGATCAAGAAAATAGGTTGGTATTGGCGGGAGGGGGGTTCAGAATTGGGAACACGTGTACACCCATGGCGGATTCATGTTGATGTATGGCAAAACCAATACAATATTGTAAAGTAAAGTGAAAAAGTAGAAAGAAAGAAAACAATGAGCTACTGGTCGGTGTTTGGGGAGAGGAAACCATCCATCAGAATGGGTCACAGTCATTTGCTCACAAGTATCTGGACGAGACGCTGAGGGACAGACAGAAGGCGTTACTCCCACATCCTCACGGGTTTCCTGTGCCCGTGCACACCCACTTCTCTGTTTTCCCTACTCGTCTGCTCCGTGTTCTTCCCACTGGACCCTAAGTGGTGAGAGGGATGGGAGCCTCCCTTTCATATTTCATAGCATCTCACCGAGCGGCGGCTCAGGGAAGGACACCAGTCAGTGCGTGCTGCAGGAGGAGTAAATGCAGCTGCACGAGTTAAGCTGCTCAGTGAAGAATGTTTTATTACCATGTGAACCTGAGAAACTCGGCCCCACTGTGGAGCAAGGCAGAGAGGAGGAAACGCATGGAGGCAGAAGCCATGGGTCCTTCTCTGCCCCTTTGACTTAGAAAATATTTGGAGGACACAGGATTGAGGAGCTGACGTTGAGGTCTGGTGGAGAGTGAAGTTACCTCTTCTATTTTTAAGACAACGATTTCACCTTTTAAAAATGACTTTTAAAATTGAATTATAGTTGATTTACCATATTGTGTTAATTTCTGCTGTACAGCAAAGTGATTCAGTTGTAGGAAAATATGTATGTTCTTTGGTAAAATATCCTTTTCCATATGATTTTATCATAGGATACTGAATATAGTTCTCTGTGCTCTACAGTAGGACCTTGTTTATGCAGCTTTTTGTAGGAGTCTCTTTTGGGGGGTGGGTACCAATCTTGGCCCCTGGATTTCAAGCAGAAGCCTTGTGTCTGTCATCTGAAACCTCCAGCTCATCAAAGTGCACAATGGAACGTTTGTAGATGATAGATATATTCTGAGCAGGATTTGAATCCCAGCTTGGATGCTCACGGGCTGGGGGAGAGGCTGAGATGTCTACAGTCTAGTAGCTGCTGAATAAATGCTTGTAGGAGCTCAGTGACACCCGCAGAATCACAGCTGTCGCTGTATGTGGTCCTTACATTCAACTCCAAGCTTATTTCTGCTCCAAAGTGTGTTTGTTACTTCAGGTTTCCAATGTGAGGAAATCCTGTTCTTGAGATTGAATGATGATTTTTCATTTTTTTTCCAGAACTTAAATGTAGAAATTATGTAGGGATCTGTGCTACGTAAGGGGAGAATGAAAACTTCCTTAAGGGAAATTAGTGAAGATGAATGAAGACCCCGTGCATGGGCTGGTCACATGGCCACGTCATCACATGGCTAAGAAACAACAGGTGTGAATTATCACTCTTATGTTGAGGCTTTTCCCGTGGATGCAGGTGCAAGACACGTGCTTCTCCTATCTCCTGCACTGTCAGCTCAGCATATCAAATGAGAGTATTTCTTAGAAAAACCTCCCCACGCCACTCACCTGAGTTGTGAGTAGTTATCCTTCCACCTAAGCCACTTACGGGTTGTATAGATGACCGTTGCGGTGATCTGTGGGCAGAGCACACACTGGTAACCTATGAACAATGTGCAGAGGCTGCTGCTGTTCAGACGCCAGACCCCACACCCTGGCTGTGGAGCCAGGCAGGCGCTGAGTCGTGTCCAGCTCTTTGCGACCCCATGGACTGCGGCACGCCAGGCCTCCCTGTCCTTCACCATCTCCTGGCGTTTGCTCAAACTCATGTCCATCACGATGGTGATGCCATCCAACCTTCTCATCCTCTGTCGTCCCTTTCTCCTCCTGCCTTCAATCTTTCACAGCATCAGGGTCTTTTCCAATGAGTCAGCTCTTCCCATCAAGTGGCCAAAGTATTGGAGCTTCAGCTTCAGCATCAGTCCTCCCAATGAATATTCAGGGTTGATTTCCTCTAAGATGGACTGGTTTGATCCCCTTGCTGTCCATGGGACTTGCACATATATCCTGTAATGCATGACAATAGGAATCCAAGCTATACCTGTTGTGGGAAAAGTTCCACATGTTTAATAGACAGTGATTGTAGTAGATTGAGAATACTGAATCAATTCAAGAGGCTCCTGAATTGGCTTCCCTGGTGCCTCAGACAGTAAAGAATCTGCCTGCTGTGAAAGACCTGGGTTCAATCCGTGGGTTGAGAAGATCCTCTGGAGAAGGGTATGGCAACCCACTCCAGTATTCTTGCCTGGAGAATCTCATGGACAGAGGAGCCTGGCGGGCTGCAGTCCACGGAGTCGAAGAGAGTCGGGGACGGCTGAGCCCCGGCACACCGTGACCCGAGTAGAGTGTAGAGGCAGTTGCAGCGGCCCCGGTGCTTTGGCCACGCTGAGGGTTGCCAGCTGTTCAGGAGTGCAGCCGTCCTGAAGCTGTGTCCCTGTTTTATATTCTAACTTGCAGTTGTACGGGTATTTGTGGCAAAGTCCCAATCAATATGTTTATAAAATGTATGCAGTACAGGGTTGATGGCCTTTAGTTGGACACTCTGTGGGATGTAATAAACCGTCATGCGGGTTTTTCTTTTCTCAAATGGCTCAGATGGAAGGCCTGTACCTGCGTGTCCATGTAAAAGACAACGTTATAAAAGCCTGCAGTAGTATGTTGCTGTTCAGTCCCGAAGTTGTGTCCAACTCCATGTGACCCGTGGACCGCAGCGTCCACCCGAAGTTGCGTCCAACTCCATGTGACCCGTGGACCGCAGCGTGCCAGGCTTCCCTGCAGTGGTGCAGGAACTCGAAACCACGCACAGCCCAGCCCTCTTACCTGATGGGAGTAGGAACTGCATCTGCAGGAAGTGACGTGACTGAGCTCAGAAGACGGGACAGCACAGCCGGGACCAGATGCCTCATCAGGCCTGCCCAACAGGCTCACGCCCGTGATGCTTCAGTGACGAGTAGCGGGGAGGGCAAGGTGACAAGTGACAGGGCCACCCAGAGGCAGGAGGTGGCTGAGGATGACGCCTCTGGTGGTGGCAATGCTGACCCTCCAGGCTCCTCAAGCTCAGCCACACTGCCCCCCAAACACAGGCTTGTCTGGGCACCAGGGACTCCCCAGGGGCTGTCGAACATAACACCTACCCACGCTTTGGAGTGCAGTTCAAGGTAGAGTGTGTGCTGCTGCTGCTGATAAGTCGCTTCAGTCGTGTCCGACTCTGTGTGACCCCATAGACGGCAGCCCACCAGGCTTCCCTGTCCCTGGGATTCTCCAGGCAAGAACACTGGAGTGGGTTGCCATTTCCTTCTCCAATGCATGAAAGTGAAAAGTGAAAGTGAAGTCTCTCAATCGTGTCCGACTCCTAGCAACCCCATGGACTACAGCCTATCAGGCTCCTCTATCCATGGGATTTTCCAGGCAAGAATACTGGAGTGGGGTGCCATTGCCTTCTCCGAGGTAGAGTGCATAGTTAGTTAGTTCCAAAATGTGATTCAAACTAAATGCAGAGTCCCCAGCTGGAGGGACCCATGGTCTCCGTCTCAGCGGTCCGCTGTCTGGGGCAGAGCCCACAATGGACCCGTACCATTTTCCTGATGAGGACGAGATCGGCAGCTCCCCTGCCCACCCTCTAGCTCAGTCTCTCTCACCAACAAACCAAGATCATCAGAGCGGTGGAAAAGACGAAACCTCGTGGGCGGTATGAGGCAGGGGCGCGAGGCATCTGACTGCCCGTGTGGGATTGTGATGGATGGAGGAGGAGGTGGGAGGACCTCGGCTGGAGACTGCAGAAAGCAGTAGGAGGCTGGGAGTGTGGCTACCTGCGGGCAGGACCACCCCATGGAGCGCCAGACATGCTCTGCCCCCGTGAGCTGATGGCCGTTCTGTAGCTTCCTCCACCAGGCAGGTCACCAGCTGGAAGGGCATCAAAGGGCTGAGAGTTCCCCAGCGGCGCCTGATGGTGTTCACTATGAAGTCGAGGCTGGAGGGGCTAGGGTAGCGCTGTTTAAATGTCAGAGAGCCTCAAAGGTCATTTCAGAATATCCCAGGCCTAAAAAGATAAGTCAGTCTCGATATCTGGTTCATCACTTCTCTGCATTTCAAAGTTGAACCTGCGTGAACTCTTGTGGAGCTGGGGAGGAGGAGGAAGACTGGACTGCGGGTGACGTCACTGGGCGCCCAGCCGCTGGGTCTCCCGTCTCCCATAAGCAGGATCCTGGTCCATTCAGCTCATCTTCACGTGTCTGCACATCACTTCATTAGTCCTCTCCCAAAGAATCCCTATTCTTTCTGCAAACATAACACGTACGGGCTCAGTCATGTCCGACCCTCTGCAACCCCATGGACTGCAGCCCACCAGGCCCCTCTGTCCATGCAATTCTCCAGGCAAGAACACGGGAGAAACCCCATTTCCCTTTCCAGGGATCTTCCCCACCCAGGGATCAAAACTCGTGTCTTCTGCAGCTCCTGCATTGGGGGCTTGGATCCTTACGTTGAGCCACCAGTTGCTAACATAGAGTTAAAGTAAGTCCAGAGGTTTTACTGTCAGACCACCGAGTAGTTTCCAGTACCCTAAGAGGGAAGAAAGTGTCACTTCTTGAATGATAACAGCCTATGCCCAGAATCGGAGCTCAGAAAACATTGTCTGAAATCTAGCATCCTTGGCAGGGTGCTGTCTGTACAGCAAGAACATCCCTGCCAGGCTCTGTGGCCAATGATGAAATAGGTTGGGGTCCGATTCTGAAGGAACTCAGCATTCTTGAGCCTTGATGGGGCTCAGGGCGCCCTCTTGGTGCCTCCCACCCAGGCAGACACCCAGGAGGGTGCCTGATTTCTTTCCCAGACAGGTCTTGTCAAATCATATGCGTGGGAAGTGGTTCAGTGAAACCACCCTCCGAGGTAAAGGATGGACAGCATCACCCTTGCGAGCGGTGCTGGCATTTCGGCGGGGCCAGGGGCCATGCCCGAGGAGGAGGCAGACAGAGCGGCATGTGCGGTGCCCGCCGTGGGGTGCTCTCTGGGGCCCCTGGAGGGATGTGCTGGCTGGGGTCTCCTGCCTGGTGCCCCTGAGATGGTGCCTCACTGAACACAGCCCTTTCTCTTCTGGGTCCCGGGTGGCAGGCTGGCCGTGGTGGGGGTGTCGAGGCGGTTCCTCCTTGACAACGTTTCTAAGTAAGCATGTTCTTGTTGTCTTGCCTTCCGGCAGATATTTTCCATATGGCATTTTGCTTATTTTTAGCCTGGATTCAGATCGTTTCCGCCAGAAGATGAGATTGTTTGCCAAGATGTCACAGAGAAAGGTGGATGACAAAGTTAGAAGTCGCTTACGTTTTTTCCAAAGGGCTCTAGAAACATCATTTTATTCCAAGGGAACCGTCATCCCAAACCTGACTCTCCACCTGGCCTGAGAAGCCTGTTTCCGAGAACCTCGGTGTCCCCAAAACCCTCTGGTAGATAACCCTAGAGGCCTGTTTAAAAACACTTCTTAGCTTGTATTGGGGCATAGCCAGTTAACCCTGTGACAGTTTCAGGTGCAGGGCGAAGGGACTCAGCCAGACATACACATGGATCCTTTCTCCACCAGACCCCCTCCCTTCCAGGCTGCCCCGGCACACTGAGCAGAGTTCCCTGTGCTGCGCAGGAGGCCCTGATGGTTATCTGTTTTAACTATAGCCGTGTGTGCATATCCATCCCAAACTCCCTAACTGTCCCTCCCCTCCCGGCCCCGGCAGCCATGAGTTCATTTTCTAAGTCTGTGAGTCTGTCTGAAAGGCCTTTCCTGAACATGCAAAGGATGCTGTGGCCCAAGAGGCTTCCTTTTATGAAGGCAGATGTCTGTGGGGTCAGGAAAAAAGAACTTCGAAAAGCCGTGATTCTGAGAAATTTAACATCCAGAACATACACAAAGGACTGGATACGGCCGACCTGCGCAGTGTCCAATGATTCAAGCCAAAAAGCAAAAGGAGGAAAGGAGTTCAGAGGAAGCAATGAGCTGTGGGGCCCGGGGTGTCTGCCTCGGGGCCACTGCTGGTGTCCGGTCAACAGCACCTTTTGGGTGAGTGCTAGGGCTCCTGGCACCGCTTCTCCCCGGAGCCTCAGCAAGTGGGGCGCGGTTCCCGCAGCCAGCATCCCCGTCTTGCCAGTGTCCGCACCCTCGAAGGGACAGACGCGCCATTGAATCTGCGGGAGCTGCGGCGCCTGACACAATGCCCTCTTTCACGCTCCCTGAGGCTGCTCCTCGCCCTCTCTTTCACTGGCCTCTTTTCTTTCTTCTCCTAAACCTGATCTGAAAGCAAACACCGGGGCCTCTTTCACCGCAGCGGCACAGCCCGCCGCCCTCCTCCGGTGTCCACCCATTCCTCTCTCTTCCTGAGCCCGGCCACCCTGCTCCAGGCAAGGCCTAGTGCCAGCTCCCCTCCCGCCGAGGTTATAAAGCCTCCCGAATTGCTGTTTCAACCCCAGATTTCTAAACTTGCCCCAGACTGGATGCAAACGGGCCAGATTGTTTCCTTTTAACGAAAGTGCTCGCTTGTTGGGCTGTGGGACCAGTCCTCGGTGGTCACTGCCAGCGTGGCCAACATGGCTAGGCCGTGCATGAAGATGTTGTTCCATCCAGCCAGCGGCTGCTTTTTTCTTCTTTGAGAGGAGTTAGCGGCACATGTTGTGCATTGAAAACTACTCATTTGGAATTTACTGGGAAAGGAAGGAGCACAGACAGGATCATGGGACAGGCAAGCAGGGGGTTCAGGCGGGTTTATTTTTAATACAGTCGTTTGGTTGGTGGGGACGAGGACTGGGGAAGAGCGATGGCTGGCTGCCTGTCTGGGGGAGGGGGCTTCGCAGCTCTCGGACTGAGGTTTACTCAGTGGCTTTTCTTAAAGAGCCCGCAGAATAGGAAGACCTCCCAGAACAGGAAGACCTCTCAGAACAGGAAGACCTCGCAGAATAGGAAGACCTTGCTTCCCAAGAGTCCCCAGGAAGGTGCATGTTCTGTATAACAGTCCTTTTGAATTCAGCGATAATCTGTCGAGCAATTAATATGAATAGAACATCTAAAATATTCATCTAAAATTCAGTCCCTGTGCAGTGAAGGGTTGCCTTGGCGCGCCATGCTTTGTGTGTGTTTTTCACTGCGGTAGATTAGGACGTGTGCATCTCTGTGTGTGTGCTAGTCACACAGTCGTGTCTGACTCCTCTTTGCATCCCAGGGACTGTGGCCCACCAGGCTCTTCTGTCCCTGGGATTCTCCAGGCAAGAATACTGGAGTGGGTTGCCATTTCCTCCTGCAGGGGACCTTCCCGACCGGGGGTTTGAACCCGGGGCTCACTCCTATACTAGGAGGCAGATTCTTTACCACCGAGCCACCTGGGAAGCCCAGTGTGCATCTAGTAAGTCACCGTAGAAGGAGCCAGTCTTTTCTGCAGAGGAGGAATGGTGTAAATTCCTGGGGATGTGCCTGTTACACCTGCCTTGCTGTTAGGTGGTCAGCAATGTGTTGACCATTATAAGCAAACATCAAGTTAACTTGGAGCCATCTTAGCGGATCAGGATTGACACACAAAGCTCAGATGCCAGAGATGCTGCTTATAAGAAGGCAAACTATAGCTTTAGTTTTAAGTTTAGCTTTTACCGAGGTGTGATGATTCACAGCGTTGTATTGGTTTCAAGGGCACAGCAGCTCAGTGTCACGAGAGTGTTCCTTTTCAGGTTCTTTCCCATCTAAGTCATCATGTAATAAAATGCTGAGTACAGTCCCTACAGTAGGTCCCTGTCCGTCTGTTTTGTCTATAGTAGTGTGGACCTGTCGACCTCAGTCTCCTCGCTCATCTCCCCCAGCTTCACCTTGGTGACCATGCATGTGTTGTCCATGTCCACGAGTCTGTTTCGGTTTTGAGAGTTCATCTGATCACTTCTTTAGGTTCCGCGGGGCATGTGGTATTCGCATGATGGTCTCTGGGCCCACCCGTGGAACTGCGAACGCCACTCGTCAGTCCGCCTTAGACAGATACTGCAGGGAAGGGTTAGTGCTTTGCTGGGGCAGCAGCTGATTCTGTGTAATCACGAATGCTGTTTATGCTCTGTGAACAGTGGCGATGAATGAGCAGTTTGACAGTGAACTAGACCAGGAGTCCCCGAATCACTTCCCGCTCACGTCGACCCTCAAATGCCCGTCGGGTCTCTTCAGTTCGTCCCTTTCCTCGTCTGTTGACGAGCCATCACAGAGCCAGCTTGCAGACATGCCCTCAGTTCTCTTGACCTTCGTCCAGGTTTCCCAGCTCATGGGCTGTGGTGAATATCTTATCCCTCCGACTGTAATTCCTTCTATATTTTCTTGTGTTTTTTAAAGTGATTTTTATATTTTTTGCATTTATTCAAATTGGAGACCCAAAACGTGGGTCATGCGATCTCTTTGTTTAAACCTGTCCTGTAAAAACGTTTCCTTTAATGTTCAAGGTATGGAGTGGAGTAGAGTTGATCACAGCAGCAAGAGCTGACATGAGTCACCACGTGAGTCTCCCTGGGGGCTCAGACAGAAAGAACTCACCTGCAGTGCCGGAGAGGCAGGTTTGCCCCTGCCTCCAGAGGGTCAGGAAGATCCCCTGGAGAAGGAAACGGCAACCCGCTCCAGTGTTCTGGCCTGGAGAACTTCATGGACAGAGGAACCTGGCAGGCTGAGCAACTAAACACAGACACAGACACACAGACACACAGACACACACACACAGACACACACACACACACACACACACACACACACACACACACCCACATGGTAGGTGCCAATGAGCTCTCAAAGTGTTGTGCCTGTAATTTCTCAATTAATGCAAGGTTCTTCTTCATCCCTCCTATTATACCCACTTCACCCTTGGAAAAAGTGGTGCTTAAACAGACCTCAAATGTGACTGCAAAGCCCATCTCCATTGCGAGGAGGTGGTTCTGCACTTTGTGGCTGAGGGCATGTGTATGATTTTCCAAAGAACACTTTCCTTGATGCCTCTTTTCCTTCTAACATTTGTCCTTCTTCCCATTTCATTGTTATAGAAACCTATAGATCACGTTGCCTAATGAGTGAGTTAACAGCTGTTAGGGTAGACACCAGATTTTTCAGTGATTTTGTTATGAGTAATAAATCACACTTAAATACCATTCAATCTAATACTAATAAATTGCTCTATCTTCCTTTTGGTATTTGGAAAACACAAAAACATGTTTATAAAGTAGGTCACACGGGTTTTAAATGATGAGGTTACACAGTGAAGGTGTCCCGAGGTGGGAGGCGTCTGCGCAGCTCCCCCTTCGAGGCAGGATGCACGCATCGGTTCAGGAGATGGTCCCCTGCTCCGTCCTCACCTTGTGGGGGCTGCGTTCCAGACGGAGGAGGGGGTGGTGACATAGGATTCAGGGAAATGAATCATCGAGCCCCCATCGCTTCAGCTGGTTGAAGTGAAACCCACGGTTGTAGGTGCCTTTGCCACACTGTCCCTTTCACAGGCCTGAGTTTAAAAAGCCAGAGGCAGGCTAAACAGAAAGAGACCTCTCACCCAGGGTCAGCAGCCCCTTCTCGCCTTCTTCCTTCCTGCCAAAGAAGATGCGAGCTCTTCCTCCCTCCCTGGAAGCAGCATCATCCCTTTGAATCAGCAAAGCGCCTCCTTCCTCATTCCCTTTCTTGTCCCTCATGTTTAGGCTTGAGGTGTGTGTGTTTCACTTTTCCCCCTGATGACACGTAATTGCATGAATTTTCATACTCCGGGCATTGTACGTCTTGCCAGAGTGACTGGCTATTCTTCAGTTAGTTATCTTCTCCTATAATACAGATGGGCGTCCCAGGTGGCTCGTGAAAAGAAAATCCGCCTGCCCACGCAAGAGACATAAGAGCTATGGTCTTATGAGACATCCCTGGGTCAGGAAGATCCCCTGGTGGAGGAAATGGCAACCCACTCCAGTATCCTTCCCTTGGAAATCTCAAGGACAGAGGAGCCTGGTGGGCTACTGGCCTTAGGGTCACCAAAGAGCTGGACCCTACCAACCGACTGAACATACAATATAGATATACGAGACCAGTGTTTGAATTAAAAAGGCAACGACTTTAGAACCGACTATGGACAGCGTCTCAGTGCAGGCGCAGTCGACGGAAGCAGGGGTGTCGGGTGGAACACGGGGGCCACTGACCTGCACTGGGGTGTCTGAGCTGGAGGCGATGCTTGGGTGCTTTGGAGTGGGAATCATCTCAGATTCTGAATCCTCACTAGTTCTGATCAGCCCATAGCTGACTGTCAGTTAGTCATTCAAACTGATGAAGGAAAGGCATTACTGGAGATTCTTCAGGGGGAGACAGGCGAGGCTGTCCATCAGACAGCAGGGCCCGATGGTTGGTTGATGGAGTCTGCCGGGCAGTTGGGTTTGGCAACCCCAGAGCACCTGGAGGATGTAGATGGTGTACAGAGGAGATGTGGAGAGGGAGGCAGCTGAGCCCATGACTTCATAAACCCTGTGATGCAGCGGGTGAGGGGGAGGGGAGCACGCCCCAGGGTTTAAGCCTGGGCTGGGGCTGGATGGACGAGCAGAAGGGGGCCTCCACACGTTCGGGGGACCCAGGAGGGAGCACATAGAGTCAGTGGGGTCCATCTGCCCTGTGTCTTCTCCAGGCTCTGTCCCTTGGCAGAGTAGCCAGCTTGCAAAAGCCCCTTTGTAGAGTCTTCCTGAAGCTCTCTCCTCTCTGCTGAAGTGGGATGAAGTGGAGCCTGACCCTTGGCAGATACCCTGACGGGAGGGGCTTCGGGAGCTGCTGAAAGATTCATCACTCTAAGGACTGTTTTCCCGGAGGCACATGAGTTGACAGGCCAGTCAATGTTTCTTATCCAGAAATTGATGTGAACGCCTGATGGCCTCTGGACCTTTCAGTCAAGAACCACCTGTGACCATGTTGATTTAAGGGAAACATAAGTGAATTAGACCACTTCTTTCCTTCCACACGTGACACCCAGCTGACAGCAGAATTGCCTTAAGTGTTGAGGGCAGTAAGCTTTAGTGATACTGTGTGTGTGCACGCGTGCTGAGTCGTTTCAGGCATGTCCGACTGTTTGTGACCCCATGGACTGCAGCCCGCCAGGCTCCTCTGTCCATGGGATTCTCCAGGCAAGAATACTGGAGTGAGTTGCCAGGCCCTCCTCCAGGGGATCTTCCCCACCCAGGGATTCCAGGGATTGAACCCATGTCTCTTAAGCCTCCTGCACTGGAGGTGGATTCTTCACCACCTGGGAAGCCCTTAGTGGTGTTACTAGTGTGGAAATAGCAAACCAATCCCTATGGGAGGCTTAGGTAAGCTGGGCATTGAAATGATCAATGTGCTTTCTAATAGAACAGCCAATAATCCGCTTAGTAGTGGGGCAGTGGAAGGCATTGAATGGACAATATTGGAGGGGGTTTACTTGGAGTGTTCAAAACTCACCCTGAAAGTGACTTGAGGTGTGTTTGCGTGGAGCAGAGGGAAGGCCCGTTGTTAAGTGACACAGGTCTGCGTGCCCTGGAAAGAGGAACAGAGCCGCGGCTCCTGTGCTGCCTGCGTGCAAGGCCGCTTGCTTAGGCCTCCACCCGGATGTGCTCTTGGTCACATCAGACGGAGCATGCACCTTCCCCAAGGGCACGGAGCCGATAAGTAGCGGAGCTGAGTGGCGAACAAAGTCATCTTGTGTCCTCAGCCCTGAAACTGACGGCCGATAGCATCTTGATCTTGAGACGACGTACCGCTCAGCCAGCTCTGTAACTCAGCCTCAAGTCTGAAGTCACACCGTGGTACGTGTGAGGTTTTATCTCCTGTCCCCCAAGGGGAAGAAGGCGTTATAAATAAGTCACTCAGCCTCACTTTCCTGACGTCTCTGTAAAAGCATCCTGGCGAGAAGAGACAGGGCTGGGGGAAGGCGGTGGGAGGAGGCGCCTTTGCCCTGATTGCATCTTCTCTTCTTCCCCAAGACCTGTTATTCACATTCAAGTGACCTCCCTTGCAGGTCCCACGCCTGCAGTTTCCTTCCTCAAGCTCCCCACCCCCAGGTCGGTGTTCTAACTCCCACCTTTGACCTGCTTTCTCTCAATAACACATGGAATTGGGAAATGCCTCCAGTGTTCTTGCCTGGAGAATCCCATGGGCAGAGATCCTGCCAGGCTACAGTCCACGGGGTCACAGTCGGACAGGACTGAGCAGCTGACAGCAGCAACAGGCTCTAGTGTGTGTGCTCAGTCGCAAAGTCGTGTCCCACTCTTTTGTGACCCCTTGGACTAGCCCGCCAGAGTCCTCCGTTCATGGGATTCCCTAGGCAAGAGTACTAGAGTGGACTGCTTTTTTCTCCTCCAGGGGATCTTCCTGACCCAGGGATGGAGCACAGGTCTCCCGCATCGCAGACGGACTCTGGGTTCGATCCCTGGGCCGGGAAGATTCCCTGGAAGAGGGCATGGCAACCCACTCCTGTATTCTTGTCTGGGAAATCGCATAAACGGAGGAGTCTGGCGGGCTACCACCCATGGGGTTGCAAAAGAGTCGGTCGGATACAACTGAGCAGCAAAGCGCGATCTCCAGTGGGTCCTGCTGGCAGCCAGGCCAGTGTGGGATGGGGATAAAGGGCTTGGGAGCCAGGCAGGGGCAGTGAGGCCATGCCCACCTGTGCGCCCCAGTGCCTGCTAGCTGACTGCAGTCACCCCGTGGCACTTTGTCCTCATTGGTAAAGGGTGAACAGTAAGCCCCAAGGGCTGTTGGAGGGAGTGAGTAGAAACTGTGGGTCAAGTGTTTAATACTCGGCACCTACAGAAACACATGGGAAATCTTGTGAAGCAGGGCTGGGCGAATGGTGCTTTTGGGATGATGGCACGTTAGTTGCCCTGACAGGGCTGGAGCCCTCCAGACATGTCCCGGGAATTGTCACCATTTCCCAGTCGCCCGGACTTGGCTGTTCCTTCTTTTTCCCCTGGAGGTGTTTCTTTCGCCGGCTGTCCCTGCAGACCCACGTGGGCCTCGCAGTGAGCGTCCACGGGAGCCCATCAGTGGTCATCATCAGCCGTGGCTCCCCAGCCAAGGGTCGCGTGTCCTGCCCTGCATCCTTTGCCTGCAGTTTCTGCTCAGGGAGAAAGGATGCTCTGGTTGCCAGGACGACCTACTGCCCCTTTTTCTAGACATCATGCTTTGTACACAAAGAGCCTTCTCGGTGACCCCATTTCCGTGAGTTAAAATAGACATCCTTCTTTCAAAGCTTTGCTGTGGTGGTGGTATAGTTGATTTACCCTGTTGTGTGACTTTCTAGTGTGCAACAAAGTGAGTCAGTGTAATACACATATTTATGTATGTATTTTTGCTTCTTTTCCGTAATAGGCTATTCCAGGATATTGAGTGTAATGCCCTGTGCGCTACAGGAGGTCCTCCTTGGTTACCGCCTCTGTAGTAGTGTGAATCTGTTAATCCCGAGGTCTTAACTTATTCCTGCCCCCTTTCCCCACTTTGGTAACCATAAGATTGTTTTCTGTGTCTGTGAGTCTGTTCCTGTTTTAGAAATAAGTTCATTTGTATCTTTTTTTTTTTTAAGATTCCGCAAATAAGTGATATCGTGTGATGCTTGTCTCTCTGTGGCCTACGTCACTTGGTGTGATGATCTCGAGGTCCGTCCGTGGCTGCAGACGGCATCACCTCATTCTCTTTTATGGCTGAGCGACGCTCTGCTGTGTGTGTGACACTTGGGTCGCTTCCGTGGCTTGGCGATTGCGGCTGGTACTGCTGAGGACACAGGGTGCATGTGTCTTTCTGAATCAGAGTTCTGTCCGGGGATTTGGCCGGGAGTGGGACTGCCCGATCATATACTGTCCCTATTTTTCGTTTCCTGGGGCCTCTCCTTACTGTTGTCACTCTTACTGCACCAACCTACACTCCCACCCACAGTGCAGGAGGCTGCCCTTTCTCCACATGCTCTCCTGCATTTATTATTTGTAGAAGTTTTGATGAAGGCCATTTTGATTGCTGTGAAGTGATACCTCTTTGTGGTTTTGATTTGCATTTCTCTAATAATTAGTGATGCTGAGCCTCTGCAGAGGGTGACTGCAGCCATGAAATTAAAAGACGCTTACTCCTTGGAAGAGAAGTTATGACCAACCTAGATAGCATATTCAAAGGCAGAGACATTACTTTGCCGACTAAGGTCCGTCTAGTCAAGGCTATGGTTTTTCCTGTGGTCACGTATGGATGTGAGAGTTGGACTGTGAAGAAGGCTGAGTGCTGAAGAATTGATGCTTTTGAACTGTGGTGTTGGAGAAGACTCTTGAGAGTCCCTTAGACTGCAAGGAGATCAACCAGTCCATTCTGAAGGAGATCAGCCCTGAGATTTCTTTGGAAGGAATGATGCTAAAGCTGAAACTCCAGTACTTTGGCCACCTCATGTGAAGAGTTGACTCATTGGAAAAGACTCTGATGCTGGGAGGGGTTGGGGGCAGGAGGAGAAAGGGACGACTGAGGATGAGATGGCTGGATGGCATCACAGGCTCGATGGACGTGGGTTTGAGTGAACCCCGGGACTTGGTGATGGACAGAGAGGCCTGGTGTGCTGTAATTCATGGGGTCACAAAGAGTCGGACACGACTGAACGACTGAACTGAACTGAACTTCCAGACTTGACTTGGGTTGAGGACTTATTCACAGATGCTATAAACTCTTGATATGCAGTTTAAAAAAAATCTGAACAGTTACATATGAAATCAGAAAGATCCAACAGATAATCCCTAGCCTTGGATAAAATTATTTTTTTAAAGGGTGATATTTTAGGCAGAAATTAGTTTTCAGAACACTAAACGATTCCACTGATAATATTTGAAAATCCTTTCATAGGCATGGAAAATTAGCAACTAAATCTGGCCACTAAAGCATAATCTTTATTTGACCAAAGCATGGTCTAAAAATGGAATAAACTGTAATTTATCTTCACTGACAGCTAATTACCTGGAAGTCTGATTAAAGGGAAAACTGAATTTACTTAATGAGTGTTTTGCTGTTTTGTCTGTATACATGTAAATATGCCCATCTCCTCTTCTACAGGAACATTGCTAGAAATAAATTACCATTTTTATTTTGTCCCATTCAAATGTTGCCAAACCGAGAACAGCATGAAAAGAATGGGTCTTTTACTGACAATGGTAACAGGTGTTTATAGATTATGACCCTGATAGAGAAGAGCCTGTTAGCAGGAGAATAGGGTATTTATGACTGAGTCGTTTTCTTTTTCCCCACTGGCTCATCCTTCAGTTGTCAGCAGAGGAGAGCCAACGTGTGGGTGAAGCACCCCAGCCAGTCAGCCCTGGCCAGGTCGTGGAGATTTATGCAGATGGCTCAGCCTCCGCGGCAGACGGGCTCTGATAGCCTCTGAGCCTCCTTTCAGCTTCAGCGTTGCTTATTCCTTGTTGTTGTTGTTCAGTTGCTAAATCACGTCCGACTCTCTGCAACCCTATGGGCTACAGTGTCAGACGTCCCTGTCCTTCACTATATCCCAGGGTTTGCTCAAACTCACGTCCAAAATTGAGTCAGTGTTGCTATCTAACCGTCTCACCCTCTGCCATCTTCTTCTCCTTTTGCCTTCAGCTTGCCAGGCATCAGGGTCTTTTCCAATGAGTTGGCTCTTCAAATCAATTCAGTTCCTTTCAGTTCAGTCGCTCAGTGGTGTCTGACTCTTTGTGACCATATGGACTGCAGCGTGCCAGGCTTCCCTGTCCATAGCCAACTCCTGGAGTTTGCTCTAACTCATGTCCCTCGCATTAGTGATGCCATCCAACCATCTCATCCTCTGTCCTTCTCACCCTGCCTTCAATCTTTCCCAGCATCAGAGTCTTTTCAAATGAGTCAGTTCTTCGGATCAGGTGACCAAAGTATTGGAGTTTCAGCTTCAGCATCAGTCCTTCCAGTGAATATTCAGGACTGATTTGCTTTAGGATGGACTGGATGGATCTCTTTGCAGTTCAAGGGACTCTCAAGAGTCTTCTCCAGCACCACAGTTCAAAAGCATCAGTTCTTCAGCGCTCAGCTTTCTTTATGGTACAACCCTCATATCCGTACCTGACTACTGGAAAAACCACAGCTTTGACTGTATGGATCTTTATTGGTAAAGTAAAATCTCTGCTTTTTAATAAGCTGTCTGGGTTCGTCATAGCGCTTCTTCCAGGGAGCAGCATCTTTTAATTTTGTGGCTGCCTGGCATTTGGGGGTGTTGCCTTTTCAGTGTGCGAAGAACCACGCAGTGATTACGGCCCAGGGAGGAGGAGGTGTCTCAGCTCTCACCCGCATGTTCCGATGCCTCTGAGTTCTCCTGCAGATGCTCTTTGAACAGGAGGCATATGTAACACACCCAAAGTGGTGTAATGAAGTCATCTTCCTCTGTGAGCTGCTATTGTGAAAGAAGTTTGTATTAATTTTTTAAAGTGATCAGAAAGTCGGGATGCTACTCTCGAACTTGAGAGCTTTTCCTTAGTTAAGTGGCAGACCTCCCAATAGTTCACTTCTGTGTGTATAAATAATTGGACTAAAATATTATTTTTAAAAAGCACTGCAGGTTTTAATCAAAATCCCTCAAGAAATGAAAGTCTTAATTAAATCTGAAAAGCTCTTTCCTAGGCCTAAGGTTTCTAATTTTATTTTTCATCTCTGTACATCTTCTACGATGAAAGCAGAATGTAAGTGGTGAAATAGCCAATTATTTAAAGGATAGTATCATTGAAACAAACCCAAAGCAAATGAAAAATCATTTTAGACTCACGGAGTGGAGAAGATGAAAGAGTTTTGCTCAGAGCCTTCCTTTCACGAAGACTTTGGTGCCAGGACCCCTTCATTTCATTATGCCCGTTCTTCTCTGGTGCAGAATTGTCTGCTATAATTAGATGTTCTCCAAAATGACTACTTCTGACAATACTTCTAAAAATTGCAGAATGGAGACTTGAAGAGGAGAGAGATTCTTAATGATTTGTTGAAGAGCACAATAGCAGTTTCTGGAAGCATTCCCCTTTGCCTGTGACCTGGCCCCTTCCTTCTTCTCTAGGAGTTCAGTGGTATTTCTTGGAATCCTCTCTCGTTTATTTCACTAGTGAACTGGGTGGCCCTATGGTTGCCCCGGGTAAAGGGATTATGATAAAAGTTAGCAGATGCAACTCGTTCTTGGGATGCTGCTGACCACACCGGTGACCTGTTCTCTGTGGTACTCTCCAGGGTTTTAGGAAGATGTCATTGTCTAGGGAAAGAGAGGTTTTGGTGTTGCTGAGCAGGGTTCTTGGGCTCCTTAATCAATAGACATTGCTCAGAGAGCAGACAAGAAAGTCCAGCAAGGCTTCACTGGGGCCCTGCTGCAGCAGGAAGGAGCAAAACAAGTGACAGCTTCCCCTGCTCGCTCACTGAAGGAGGGCGTGAGGGTGGGGGTCGCTCACGGGCTGGGCTGGAGGGAGTGCTCCCCTTTGGTGATGTGTGCAGCGGCATGCGGGAGTAGCGGTGGGGTTTTTGGCCTTTCTGTATCATATTGTCCATAATTAGCCCCAGCCGTGCGTGCCTGTGCTTATTTTTAGTCCCTTTCAGTTTCTTTGTATTTTGTTGCTCGAGGAGACATTTGTCCAGGTGCAGGCTCTGCAGCAGAAGGTCCCAGGCCCAGGTCCCAGCCTGTCTCATGACGTCAAGAGCGTTAGTTGTTGCGATCAGGATGTCAGCACAAGGATACGCACCTCAGGAGTGCGGCTACCCTCTAGGCGGGCAGAGGCTGGGAGAGCAGAAGCCGTGAACACCCAGCGGAAGCTTCCGGAAAGCACGCCGTGAAACCCCGGCCTCAAAGGTTCAATATTTGTTCCCTTCTTGAGGTTAAGGAGAGACGGGCTGGGGTTTTCAGTCCAGTCCACAGACGCTTGACTGGGGATGTGCTTGCCTTAATAAGGACTTAGTGTGCTGAAAGTTGCTAGTGCCACAAAAATGGAATTGTGTTTATGCATCGTTTCCAGGCGATTGTTGGGAAAGATACAGGTTTTAGGCAGTAATAAACCTCTCCTAATGTGTTCAGCATGTGTGACTTAGAGCTGCGCTGGGTACAGAGTGCCCGGCCGAATGATGCCTTATAAGGCTGTGACAGTTCCAAGGCCTCTGCCAAGGGTCCCCCTCTCACAACACAAGTGCTGAGAAAAAGCATGTGCGTAAGAGAGGTCAGAACTAGAATTTCAGCCATTTATCCTGAAGTAGGCTTAAAAACATGTTTGAAGACTCATTGTATGAATTTTTGTTGTTGTTGGGGCCATTCCTTGGAGTCAGGGAACTGATGAGTTCCACTTGCCAAGCACGAATCGAATACTTCCAGAAATAAAACCCTGAGCTGAGGGTGCCAGGACACGCAGACCTGGTGGGCCGGGGGTAAGTGACATTGAGGCGGAGGGTCTTCCCTGGCAGTCCAGCGGTTAGCGTTCCGAGCTTCCAGTGCAAGAGGTGTGGATTCCATCCCTGGTTGGAGAACCAAGATCCCACATGCTGTGTAGTGCCGTCAAGAAAATAATAAAAAAAAATTTGAATGCTGAAAAGAACTGTTTGTTTAAAAAAAAAAAAGTTGAGATTCCAGAGGAGACCCTGGTGACTTACCCTAGAAGTACAGAACAGGTTCCCCCGTCATTCAGAGTTGGGGGGTCACTGCTTTTCAGTTTGGGGGAGCCAGGCCCGAGCAGGGGCACCCCAGTGCATATCGGGCTACAGAGAGTGGTGTCCACTGGAGAAAACCGAGGCACAGCTTCCCAGGTGGCGCTCGTGGTAAAGAACCCGCCTGCCAGTGCAGAAGACCTGAGATGCAAGGTTGATCCCTGGGTCAGGAAGATCCCCTGGAGGAGGGAGGAGGGCGTGGCAGCCCACTCCTATATTCTTGCCTGGAGAATCCCATGGACAGGGGAGCCTAGTGGGCTACCATCCATGGGGTCACAAAGAGTCGGACTGACTGAAGGGACTTAGCTCACATGCAGCGTGAGCATTGTGAGTAAACTTTTATTTGGGGACAGAATGAGGACAGTGGCCTGGGAGACAGCCCCTCAGATAGCTCTGAGAGGCCTGCTTCAGAGAGGCAGGGGGAGGTCAGAGTGTGTGACTCTGGTGAAGGGGGTGTCTGCAGCCAAGCATGCCTCTTGGCTGAAGGTCACCGCTTGTCACAAAAAGCAAGTGTCTCCATGGATGATTTCAGTGCTTTTCTAGACGTGAGGAGATATGAGACTCTGGCTCATACAATCTCCTGAAAATATCTATCTGAAGACCTTTTTGCCCGTTTTTTTCCCAGAGCACAGAATGCCTCATTCCTGATCTCCACCCTAAACTCATTTCAGGAGATGTCGAAGGTGAGAGGTTGCAGCAGCTTGTGACTTAGTCCTTGTGACTTAGTCCTTGTGGAGGCAGATTGTTACTGTTCACTTGCTCAGTTGTGTCTGACGCTTCGTGACTCCCATGGACTGCAGCACGCCAGGCCTCCCTGCCCTTCACCATCTCCCGGAGCTTGCTCAGACTCCTGTCCATTGAGTCAGTGATTCCATCCAACCATGTCATCCTGTGCCACCCCCTGCTCCTTTTAAGCCTTCAGTCTTTCCCAGCATCAGGGTCTTTTCCAATGAGTCAGCTCTTCACATCAGGTGCCCCAAGTATTCGAGCCTTAGCTTCAGTGTCAGTCCTTCCAACAAATATTCAGGATTGGTTTCCTTTAGGATTGACTGGTTTGGTCTCCTTTCAGTCAAAGGGACTCTCTAGAGTCTTCTCCAGCACCACAGTTCAGAAGGAGACGGCCAGTGCCAGTTTGTGAATAGTTGGCTGTGGGATCCGGTAGCTGAGACCCCACAGGGGTGGGACCTTGCACGCCTTCCTTCACCTGCATCTCCAAGGTCTCTGAGTTCTCACCCAGGACCCTGACGGGGGAAATCTGCTCTCTGGGGCCAGCTCTGCATTTAAGAGGGGAATTAATGTTTTTAGCAAGTGTTGTCACAGAGATGTGGGTCATTTGCAGCCCCTCCCCTCTGGGGACCTGGCCTCCAGCTCAGAGCTGGGGGGAGCCCCCTGTTGATCAGCACCTGGATATGAATGTGCATCGTGCATCAGCAGAGCCCCGCTCATAGCAGGAAAACGGAGGGCTGGGGTAATAATGGTGATGATCACAGGGTCCACCCCTCCTGCCCCTGGAGGCACCTGCCCACCCCCCGCAGCCTGGACAGGAACAGCATCCAGGAAGGGGAGCCTTGGGCCTGTGCTCTGTGCCCCGCCAGGCTGTGGGGTGACCACGGTAACGGGGTCCCAGGAAGGATGGGAAGCTCAGGGAAGAGGCTCACTTGGCCCCCGCAGACATCACGTGGCAGCGCTGGGATGTGAACCCAGTGGGACTGCAGAATTGGATGTGCTTTCCCACAGCGCCCCCCCCACCAGCTTTGCAACCACTGAGCGTGGCTATCTCAGGCACAGAGGTTGCTGGGGGACCCCCGCCTCACCTGGGACCTGGCAGGGTGCCTGGGTCCCACCTGTCTGGCCAGACCTGCTGGACGCAGGGAGTGAGTGGCAGACGCCTGGGCACATGGCCTGCGGGACAGCTGTCACGCTGCCTGCTCCCTGCCGTCCCCCTGGCTGATGCACTGACCGCCACCCCAGGGAGTTGCCCTTGCAGTCTGACCCCTCGGACCTCAGGTGGAGGAGAAATAAACGTTCCCAGAGCAGCTGCTGTGAGCGACCCTCATTTGTCCTTGAAAACTTGGATGTTTATGGGCTGACGAAGGATTTAACTACTTGAAGTACTTCTGTTTGTGTTTCGATAACCAGAGGCCTGAACTGTCTCTTTCTTCCTCTACTAATTGCTCCTTAGAAAAATATAATTTACAAGTATGTATCAGCAACATGAGTCCCGGAAAGAGGTGTTGGCACAGGCACCCTTGCCCTGGTCCCTGGCCTATTTGCATCCACGTCATTGGGGGTCCTCAGACTTGCAAGGTCTCAGCCCCTCCCACTACCCCAACCTACTGAGCCAGGATCTGCGTTTTAACAGCATCCCAGGTGGTCTTGATCCACCTTGAGATGCACTGTTGAAAGAAAACAGGAGCAGATTTGCCGGATAGTATATACTTGGTGAACCTTTCAGTAAAGTTTCTGGTTTCTTTCTGGTTGAAATGCATTTATATTCTGAAGATCCCCTGGAGAAGAGAAAGGCTACCCACTCCAGTATGCAGGCCTGGAGACTTCCATAGACTGTGTATAGTCCATGGGGTCTCAGAGTCTTTCGTGAGCGACTTTCACCCACCTGCCAGTGCAAGAGACTTAAGAGAAATGTGTTCGATGCCTGGGTCGCTAAGATCCCCTGGAGAATAAAATGGAAACCCACTCCAGTATTCTTGCCTGGAGAATCCAATGGACAGTAGAGCCTGATGGGCTATAATCCATAGAGTTGGAAACAGTTGGACACAAGGGAAGTGACTTTGCAACGAGAGTTTGGGCCAATTTTGAATTTTTTAACTTGGTGTAGAGAGAAAGATACCCCTACATTCTGGCAGGTGTGCCAGTGAATCAGGAACCAGAATAATGTCCCTCTGGGAAACATCAGGGCACTGGAGACTTAAACACACTGAGTTTATCTCCTGCATCAAGGGAATTGTAGCCCACTATTCAAATCTGACTGGGGAATTCTCTGTGACAATTGAGTGATGGAGGAATTTAAAATTTTTTCCTGTGTTTCTTCTGGCATTTTAATGAACCCTGATTACAGGGTCTTTAATGTAAAAGACAAAAGCATACCAGACATCTAACCTATTAGATTTGAGCTCTGGTCAAATAAGAGATGATTGTCTGCTGCAAGAACGATAAACCGGAACGCAAAAACCGTCCCCGACCTCACAATGATTTAGGGGCAGGAAGCCCGCAGTCACCATTAAGCTGGAGGACGGCTAGGTTTATATGAAAATGACAGACAGGTCTCTGGGGTTCACACAGCAAGCATAATATACTTCTGCAGCAAGGCCGTTCCAAAGAGGAAGACTTCAGCAAATAGGTTCCAATGTCAAGTTTTCTTTCCTGTTCTGTTCTTCCCACCAGTGTCCAAGGGGACTTCCCGCTGAAGACCCTAAGGATGGAGATTATCCCATCGTCATATACTTATTGAGCTGTAGCCCCGAGTCCAGCATGGTGAGGGACCCAGGGCTTAGAAGCAGTGGGCCCTGGGATGTGCCCCTCTGGGCAGCCCTGGCCCCTTGGAGGCAGTAAAGCAGGAGCCGGGCAACGTGCAGTTTGTGCCTGCGGTCATTCCCCCCCCACGTATCCCAGCTGCCGGCACCCCACCATCTTCCGCAAAACATCTTCCCACGTTGTTCTTTCTGTTTACTGGAAAAAAAAAAAAAAAGCACCACGTGAGAACTGTGAGTTAAGGTTTATTTGAAGCAAAATGAGGACTGCAGCCCGGGAGAGCGCCCTTCAGAGAGCTCCGAGAAAGTGCTCCGCAAAGGCCAAGAGGTGGCGGGGGAGGCCAGTGTATGCGTGATCTTGACGGGGCGGCGGGTGCGTACAGGCTAGAGTGCATTCAGGAGGAAGGCTTCTGCTAGTCACGGGGAGCAGATGTTACTGTTGATGACTCTAGAACTTTTCTAGATAGGAGAAGATGCAAGAACCGGGTCCCTAAAGCCTCCTGAGAAGCCCTAACTGTCTGAAGACCTGCTCTGCCAGCTTTCCCAGAGCACGGACCACCTCATTCCTGATCGCCACCCTGGTCTCCTTTCAGGCGGCGTCTGAAGGTCAGCGGCTGCAGCACTCAGTGTCCTTATCCTTGTCGGGGGCAGACAGCAAGCGCCAGTCCATAGCTGGCATTACCTTTTCACCGGCACAGGTCCCGCCACAGTAAGAACAGTGATGAAAATGGTTGACAGGCTTGACTGTGTCCCGTGACAGGCACTCTAGGTGTCTCACGTGGGTGTCGCCGTTTACTGGTAGCCGCCACCCTGTGATGCTTACTCCCCAGCGCTCTCCACCCCTCCATCCAGATGCTCTCCGCCCAGCACCACTGCAGCTCTTTGCCAATGTTCCTTCCTAATCCCAAGATACCCCTCCCCAGCACACCTTGCAGACCGGCTCTGTGGAACATTCCTAAATCACGGTTGCACCAGGCGTCTCCTCTCCTCCCAAAGGCAGGCGCTATTCTGACATCTCTCAGATCCATGTGCTTTGCTTGCTTTCGAGCTTTGTATGAATGGAATCATGCAACACGTATTCTTTGGTGTCACATTTGATTTGCTTAAAATCGTGTCTGAAAGGGTCTTCTGGCACACAGTGGAAGTTCCCTCTTGCGTTTCTCTAAAGTATTTCATTGTGTGAACATGTCCGCAATTGCTGAGTCATGTCCCACTCTTGGCGACCCCAGGACCGTGGCCCGCCAGGCTCCGCTGTCCATAGGGCTCTCGAGGCGAGCATGCAGCGGGCTGCCCTTCCCTCCTCCAGGGGTCTTCCTGAACCAGGGGTTGCTGCAGCACCGTGTTACTCTTCCTCTGTCTGTGGCCGTGTGTGGTGCTTTCTGCCTCGACTCTCCTGCTCAGCGGGCATCACGTGTTAGTTCAGGGCATGAACGCACGCATTCATGTGGAGGGCTGCAGGTGATTTTGCTACAAACGTCCAAAGCAGCCATTCTCATTTATATTCCCCCCAGCAGTGCAGAGGCCACTGTCTCTCCTTGCTAGCTTTCAGTGTGGCCCAGGCTGTGCTAGGGTACAGGCGTGGTGGTTTTTTTTGACATAGCGGTGAGTGTATTATGATGGGGTCTCCCTGTTGTTTTAATTTCCGTTTCTCTGATGGCTGATGAGCTTGAGCACCTTGTCCATTTGGGATAGCTTTCCTGAAGTACCTATTCAGGTATTTTGATCTATTTTTTATTGCACTGGGTCACCTGACTCCCCTCCCACTTGATGTTTTGTAAAACTCATTTATATATTCTGGATGTGAGACTGTCCAATAGATTATGACAGACATCCTCTTTCCTTACAGCTTGCCTTCTCACACAGTGGTTTTCACAATAATGTCCTGAAAAACAGGATTTTAAGTTTCAGTGAAGCCTCTTTTGTTAGCCTTTGCTTTCTGTCTCATTCTCCTTTTTCTCATCTAATGACATTTTTGCCCTGTTCAAGGACATGAAGAGTTTTGCTTTGTTATTGTCGAGAAGCTTTATTATTTTACTTTGGACATTTCAGTCTGTGATTAATTTAGAATGTATTTTTTGATGTGGTGTGAGGTGTAGGGGGTCGTGATTCATTATTTCCATGTTGATATTGAATTACTTCATCACCATTTTGTAAAAACACCATCTTTTCTTCACAGTAGAGCTATGACACCATTATTAAAAGTTAGGTGACATGTGGCTCTGTTTCTGAACAGTCTATCTGTTCTACTGGTTGACTTATTTATCCTTTTAGACCAAAATCGCATTACTGGAGTTACTGTACCTTGAAATAAGTCTTGTTACTGATGGCTTGGGGCTTCCCAGGTGGCTTTAGTGGTCAAGGGCCCACCTGCAAATACAGGACACAGAGGTTCAGTCCCCAGGTTGGGAAGATCCCTGGAGGAGGGCCGGGCACCCCACTCCAGTCTTCTTGCCTGGAGAATCTCATGGACAGAGGGGCCTGGCAAACTATAGTCCCTAGGACTGCAAAGAGTCAGCCACAGCTGAAGAGACTTAGCATGCGTGCCCACACACTGATGGTTTACCTGCTTCAGATGTCAAGATTATCTTTCCTAGGTTGTCTTTCTTTGGCCTTTACATTTTCATAAAAGTTCTCAGATCAGCTTGTCACATTGTGCACATGGGCATATGTACATGGGTACACACAGCATTGTGGGTTGAGAGATGAAGTTGATGAGGAGTTACATACTTACAATATTGAACTTTACAAAACATAAATGTGATACACCCCTCTACTTAATTTAGACTTTTAGTTACTCTTAATATCGTCTTCAAGTTTTCTGTGTTGACGTCGTACTCACTTTTATGAGATTGAGTCCTATGTATATTTGGGGGTTATTGATGCTAATATAACTCTTTTTATCCTTTTTCTTTTCTGTGTTTTTCTATTTCATTTTTATTTGTTATATTGATAAAATGGTCATACAGGTAAGGCTAATTTTATATTGACTTTGCATTTCTGAATCATTTAAAACAATGTTTTATTTATACAGTTTTATAATTTTATTTTTTATTATGGCAAGAGAACATTTTGGATCTTTTTTCCTTACACTCAGTGCATAACTGAATATTTACCAAATAAATATTTCATTACTGTTGATTGATGATTTGTGAAAGAACTTTAGTCTTTTCTGGTTACTCTAAAAGTGGTAACATTTCAGACTAATTCTTCAGTGGTCTGACTATTTTAGCTAAATCTAATTAGTAACTAAATTTTGTGGGCATCCAATCATCTTATAAATTACAGTTTCTAAAATAAATAACCTCCTCTTAAGTCAGATATGCACATATTCCTGCAGACGCCTCTGTACTGAAATCTCATCTTGCTAAAGATTCTTTTGTTACTGAATGTGGGAGCTGGCCGCTCGTTGCTCAAAAGCCAATGCTCGAAAGGCAAGGTTGGTGGAAAGGAAGTCTGCTTTACTTTGGAAGCTTGCAACTGGAGGTGGGGTGGACTCCTGCTCAAAGGCCAGCTCCCCACTGACAGTGGGAAGAGCTTTAAAGGGGGATTTCCGGGGTGCGCAGGCCAAGGGGGCGCCCCACGCAGGACAGCACGCTCGGCCGGCGGTCGGTCGCGGTTGATCATCGGTGGTCTGATCAGCGTCCTCTTGGTTGGTTTACGTAGTCAGTCTTCGGTTCCAGGTCCATTTGTGTTTCATTTCTTTGAACCCAGTTCTTCGGATTGTGGCAGCCTATGTCGTGGCTGCTGTCAGGTCTTCATAGAGTTAGCTTCTCCCGCTCTCGGGGTTTCAGTGTCTACAAACAGCTCGCAGGACACGGTTCAGAATATTATCATAGCCCTTCAGGAGGAAGTAAAGGTCCTTGACTTTGCTTATCTGACTCAACTATTTGGTCTTGTTTTATTCTTTCCTTTGCTTCTGCATTTCATCATTTCTCTGTTTAAACTTATTCCTTGGCTAAAGCTCAGCTGGCAAAGAATCCACCTGCAATGTGGGAGACCTGGGTTCAATCCCTCGGGTGGGAAGATCCCCTAGAGAAGGGAAAAGCTACCCACTCCAGTATTCTGGCCTGGAGAGTTCCATGGACCATACAGTCCAATAGGTCGCAAAGAGTTGGACATGACTGAGTGACTTTCACTTTCGCTTTTTACAGACAAGAGGCAAGAGGAAGACTTGGTGGTATAGGTTGGGGGTCGAAGGACCGTAGGGTCTTGTCAGATTGAGAGTGCATCAAATGACAAAAGGAATAAAATTTGAAAAAAGCAGAAAAGATAGAAAATTGGAAGACGATTAGAAGATTCTATTGAAATTTGATGTTTGATACATTAGCAGGCAAATTTCATGATGCCCCAGGTTTTACCCTGTAGACGGTATTACCTGGTATTGTAAGAGTTGAAAAAAAAAAGTCTCTTGTACAAAAGTTTCTTTCAAACCAGTCATTTAATGGAAGAAAAGGGGGCGCCCCACGCAGGACAGCACGCTCGGCCGGCGGTCGGTCGCGGTTGATCATCGGTGGTCTGATCAGCGTCCTCTTGGTTGGTTTACGTAGTCAGTCTTCGGTTCCAGGTCCATTTGTGTTTCATTTCTTTGAACCCAGTTCTTCGGATTGTGGCAGCCTATGTCGTGGCTGCTGTCAGGTCTTCATAGAGTTAGCTTCTCCCGCTCTCGGGGTTTCAGTGTCTACAAACAGCTCGCAGGACACGGTTCAGAATATTATCATAGCCCTTCAGGAGGAAGTAAAGGTCCTTGACTTTGCTTATCTGACTCAACTATTTGGTCTTGTTTTATTCTTTCCTTTGCTTCTGCATTTCATCATTTCTCTGTTTAAACTTATTCCTTGGCTAAAGCTCAGCTGGCAAAGAATCCACCTGCAATGTGGGAGACCTGGTTCAATCCCTCGGGTGGGAAGATCCCCTAGAGAAGGGAAAAGCTACCCACTCCAGTATTCTGGCCTGGAGAGTTCCATGGACCATACAGTCCAATAGGTCGCAAAGAGTTGGACATGACTGAGTGACTTTCACTTTCGCTTTTTACAGACAAGAGGCAAGAGGAAGACTTGGTGGTATAGGTTGGGGGTCGAAGGACCGTAGGGTCTTGTCAGATTGAGAGTGCATCAAATGACAAAAGGAATAAAATTTGAAAAAAGCAGAAAAGATAGAAAATTGGAAGACGATTAGAAGATTCTATTGAAATTTGATGTTTGATACATTAGCAGGCAAATTTCATGATGCCCCAGGTTTTACCCTGTAGACGGTATTACCTGGTATTGTAAGAGTTGAAAAAAAAAAGTCTCTTGTACAAAAGTTTCTTTCAAACCAGTCATTTAATGGAAGAATCATTGCTAAAATGAAAAAAAAAAAACCTCATCCTGCATTTACCATCCTTATATGATGTATTTTAAATGAACAGTGAATATCTTGACCTTAAGACGTAAAGCACGAGGTTAATATGAAAAGAAGTTCATCTAAAATTAAAATTCAAAAAGCACATTAATTCCCTTTGATCTTATACCAAACAAGTACAGCGCCTCTTTCATTAATGCATTATCTTTAGAGAAGAGTCCAGGTTTGTCAGAATTGAAGTAAGATTCATTTAATCAGCTACCGTAGTTCATCTGTTAAATCACAGCTCTTTGCTCTCCATTTGTAAAATAATCTTCAAACTAATGAAGTAAGGTCAATTGCATGTAGTTTTATTCAAGCCAAATTGCTGTTAATTGCACCAGAGCCTTCGGTAAGGTCAATAAATGTTGCCTTTTTATATCTTCTCCTGAAAATGGCAGAAAATAAGCTTCTTTTCTCTGTGATGCATTCAGGCTTAGGGCAACTCATAGCAGAAGGACTGCCACCTGATCAGGACTTCTATTACCGGATTTGAAGTCACTCCATTTTTAAAGAATGGTCGGAGGGTCAGGGTTAGCAAGGCAGCTTTAGAAGGATGCTTTCCTTAGGCACTGTCCTCATTCCTCGAGTGACAGTGGCATCCCGCAGGTGGGCGCTCGATGTAGAGAATGGACTTCGACTTCTGGGGACAGTCAGCCTGGACCATGCAGCCCTTTCCCCTACCTCCTTTGCCACAAACAGTACACGTTTGCAAGTCGGCTCCGCTCTTTTCACCATGTGAGGTGTACCAGTGGCTGGCACGGAGAGCCGGGCAGCCTGGTCCCCCAGGATGAACAGGAAGGGACCCAGACCCCGGGGAGCCACATCTCACGGGGTCTCCTGCATTCTGCACATCTGATATGGCTCTTGGGACTTGAGCAAATAAACTTTAAGTAAACTTTCTCTCTCAATGTGCGTTCAGTGTGTGTATCTTTCTCATTGTCTCAGTTTATAAACCACCACTGTGTGTGTGTGTGTAATAGTGGCACATGTGTGTGATATGTGAGGCACGTGACAAGGAAAGTCAGAAACACAGACAACAGGAGGCAGATGGAAGGGGGCAAAGGCAGGGGCTGGAGGGGGAGCCCAGGAGGGGGACCAGCTGTTTTGGGGGGTCACCCGGGGCTCTGGGAAGAATGCCGTGGCCTTTTTCTCTTCTTTGTCTCCACATAAGTTATGATTAAAGTATGTTTGGCATGTGACGTGTTGATGCTACAGTTCAGGAAGCCGTATGTTTCTGAGTGCAGAGCTGAGCAGAACGACCTTTGGTGGCCAGTGAACTCAGGAAGGGTGCCGTCTGCCCCAGTAGACGTGGTCAGAGGACCACGGATGACATGGAAGGCAGGCTGGCAGGGAGGGGGCAGACAGGGTGGGGAGGTGCCTCCCAGGAGGAACCCTGGTACGATGCTGGGGACTGGAGGGCCCGTCTTAGCGTGCGATGGAAACAGTGCCAGCCTGGGCTGGCTTTCGTCCAGTCACCACGTCCTGTTTGCTGAGGCCGTTGGCACAGTCCGTGCTGGAGACGCAGAGAAAGGCTGGCACCCCGAGAGTCGCAGCCCCGTGAGGGTGGCAGGGGGAGCCGTGGGAAGCAGGTCCTCGCTACTGAGCCCTCCCCTCCTCCCCCTGCTCCTCGCCCTGCCTCCGTCCTCCCCGGGATTGTCAGAGCCCTCTTGCCTCCTAACCCATTTGGCCGCTCTGTGTGCCATCTCCCACACTAACCCACTCGCGCTTGACAGCAGGAGGAAATTCTGTCCTTTTCTGTCGCCCAAGGTGCCCAGAACAGGGCTGGGATAGTAAGCCCTCCTGAGGGTTTGTTGAGGGAATGGAATGAACTCATGAATAAATAGCTACATGAGATGCTAATACAGAGGCATAAACAGAGGCATTGTTGAGAGGTGGGCTGGGGCAGATTCAAAGAAAGTTTCCAAAAAATGATGCTGCCAAGTAACCGCGATAGACTGAGATGACGAAAGAAAGAAAGAGTGAAGTCGCCCAGTCGGCTCCGACTCTTTGTGACCCCATGGACTGTGGCCCACCAGGCTGCTCCGTCCATGGAGTTTTCCAGGCAAGAGCACTGGAGTGGGTGCCACTTCCTTCTCCAGGGCAGACGACTGAAACGTAGAAGGTGACTTTTCCTGCAGGCGTGTGTTGCCCGGGGCGTCTTCACCTTCTGCATGCTCCGTCCCACAATGTCGCAGCCATGAAGTGCTTCTCAGAATCACCGACATGTGTTTCCATGTCTAGACTTCACTGCTTTGGTTGTTGGTCAGGTGGTGGCAGGTACCATTTAGTGAGCACATTATTTTAGGAACTGTTTTGCGGAAGGGTGACCCAGAGATGGGCTTCCCCAGTGGGGCTAGTGGTAAGGAGCCCACCTGCCAATGCACATAGACGAAAGAGACGTGGGCTCAATCCCTGGGTCAAGAGGATCCCCTAGAGGAGGGCACATCGGCCCACTCCAGTAACCTTGCCTGGAGAGTCCGATGGACAGGGTAGCAGGTACAGTCCATAGGGTTGCACAGAGCTGGACATGATTGAAGTGACTTAACACACACACACACACACACACACACAACCCAGAGATAATAACTAGTAAGTGGGAGAGCCCAGGCCGGATCCTGGGGAATCTGATTTCAGAGCCTGGATCCCCACCTTGACAAATAGATCTTTAAGTGTTAAGTGAAAGTTGCTCAGTCGTGTCCAGCTCTTTGCAACCTCATGGACTATATAGTCCATGGAATTCTCCAGGCCAGAATACTGGAGTGGGTCGCCTTTCCCTTCTCCAGGGGATCTTTCCAACCTAGGGATCAAACCTAGGTCTTTTGCATTGCAGGTGGATTCTTTACCAGCTGAACCAAAAGGGAAACCCAAGAATACTGGAGTGGGTAGCCTATTCCTTCTCCAGGGGATTTTCCTGACCCAGGAATCGAACCCGGGTCTCTGCTGCATTGCAGGTGGATTCTTTACCAACTGAGCTATCAGGGAAGCTACCTTGACAAATAAGTCCACTCCCAAAATAGGCACTAAAGCACCCCTGGGAGCTAAGTGTTCCAATTAGTGAAGGAAGCCTTCCTGGAGAAATAGATATCAGCCTTGAGCTGGGAACGTCTGGACAGCTGTGGGAGACGCAGAGGGTAGGAGGGTTTTCCAGGGGCAGGTGGAAATGACCCAACGGCTGGATGCAGAAGGGCTGTGCACGGAGGAAAATCGATTGTTCTTATCTGTGACTGTGGCTTGGCTCTGATTTGGAAGGTTTAGACGTTGGCCTCTTCCTGGCTCATTCTTCTGTGTCAGTAGTGATCCTCCCTTTCCTGTGTCCTTGAGCAGGGAAGCTGGCATAAGTCTGCATGTGAGCTGCCATTTAGCAGGTGGGCAGTGTGGTGCGTTGGCTTCACTTGTTCTTAGAATATTATCTGGGTGTCCCAGGTAGGGAGCTTTCAGGGGACCCCCGGCCACGGGATTCCCTGGGGGAAAATGAGGCCATTCCAGACCCTGGTTCCACGCTCCCTTCACCTCTCGTCTCTGACTTTGACCCAGAACCCTAAGTGGCTCCCTTTGTTTCTTCTTTCCACGTCGCCTCTTGCAGGCTCAGGGTTTCCCTGTTTCTCTATTTTCAGCAGCGAGCAGCTGCCCTGAACCAGTATAAGTTGATTTGCCAAAGACAGAGATGCTCGAGACCAGAAAAATAACCCTGAAATGGATCTGAATAAACATCGCGCGCCAGGTGTTGACTCCTCGGAAAACGCCTGGATTCGGTGCTTTGCAGCAGAAGTCTCTTTGTGGCGTGTCACTTGCTTGAGCTCTGTAAAGAGAAGCTGAAAGCGCAGAGAGAATGATTACCTTGTGTAAAGTTCGCTAGGCATAACAATGAGCTGTTTTCCAAGTGACCAGCCTGTGTGATTTATGACTGTATGCCAGAAAAATTAAATTATAAGGCATAAATAAGGAGAGTTGATGTGGGCTCCACAAATAACAGGGAGCTGTGCAGCTGTTGTCTTCTCCCAGTAAGAATCCCTCCCCCTTCCCCTCCACCATGGCCTGGGCTGGGTCTGCCTTCTCTCGCCCATGCAGTTCTTATTCAGCTTGACGAGTGTCTGTGCGTGAGATGCTGGACGCCGTGGGCTGGCGGCTGCTGGAGGACCTTTGTGCCTCTTGTCCAGAGTTATCGGTGGCATGCGAGCTACCACACAGGTGCCGAGATTTATTTTGAATAGTGATGACCAGCTGAGTCACAGCGCCCTGCCCTGCCCTGTGCTCCAAGACCCCACAGGACGTGTGTTTGGTCCACACTCTTTCTAGACTGACTCACCCTGAAGGGCAGGGTGAGCTGAAAGGACTTTGGAGGTTTCTTCCTGCCCTGTGTTTGTGAGGATGTTATGAAACCTTGTTGCTTTGTTTGTGTTATCACGTGGGTGTAGGCTGGAAATCCAAATCAGCAGGATAAAATCTCCCAGGAATAAATGTAGTCTTTCATGTTGGTTAAAAAAATGAAAGCAATTTGGAGAACACCTGAGCAGAGCGATCTCAAGAGTGTTTGCTGGCAGAACAAAACAAAACTTGCCTGGAGTCTGAGCTGACCTCATGCTCCACGTGGCCCATCTGAGACACTGTGGCAGACTCGGCAATAAATAGGTGTTTTGTTTAATTATTAATTAATATTAAGTATTTGCTTAATAGGAGAAGGCAATGGCACCCCACTCCAGTACTCTTGCCTGGAAAATCCCGTGGACGGAGGAGCCTGGTGGGCTGCCGTCCATGGGGTCGCTAAGAATCGGACACGACTTCGCGACTTCACTTTCATTTTACTTGCATGCATTGGAGAAGGAAATGGCACCCCACTGCAGTGTTCTTGCCTGGAGAGTCCCAGGGACGGGGAGCCTGGTGGGCTGCCGTCCATGGGGTTGCACAGAATCAGACATGACTAGAGCTCCGGGGCCTCAGCTGTTGCCACTCTCGGCCTCTAGAGCATGGACCTGGCACGTGGGATCTTACTTCCCAGACCGGGGATTGAACCTATGTCCCCTGCATTGCCAGGTGGATTCTTCACCACTGGACTTCCCGGGAAATCCCAATGATGGCCTTTTAAAATCACGGAGACCGACACAACAGGGTTCTCACTTGCCCCAGTGGGAAGGGCTAACATTATCACCGGTCCTGGAGGAGAGCAGTTTGAGAGATGTGGGCTTAGGCACCTGCAGACAGCCCCAGAGCCTCAGCTCAGGAGGAGGCCACCCATCACCTTGCAGGAGCCCCGAGGCAGGGGGTGCGTCCTCTGTCAGGAAACCCTGAGATAGCTGGCATCAGATAAAAAGACGAGGCTACTGCCTGCCGACTGACTCCTCCGCGCCGGGGGTCAGAGCCACCGCAGTGGAGGCCGCCCGCTCCGAGGGGAGCCTGCCCCACAGCGGCAGCGGGATCCAGAGCCCCTTCGGAAGGCAGGCAGCCCCCTGGTCAGCGCTGGATGTTACGAGTCCTCAGGGCACACGTCACGTTTGATGCCACGGCCTCAGACCAGCGTGCCAAGCATGGCTGCACGTTTGAGACCCCGGGGAGCTTTCAGAAGGCTGAGGTCTGGGCCCGCCTCCTCCCACATTGCTCTGGGGTGAGCCCTTGGCCTCAAAGGTGTTCCGACCTCTCCAGGTGACCCAGTTTGTGAAGCCTGTCCTCAGACCCTAGCAGCCGGCCACAGCACTCAGCCTGCTAAGGCATGAGTGGGCTGATTCTCTGGGCTCCGTTAGCCTTTTGCATGTGGTTTAGTTGAAGAGGAAAGGCGTTTGCTTAGGAAACATGTTCAGGGTTCAGGAGGAGTCACAGGTTTCCAGTTTATGGAGTTTTTATGGCCATTTCATTCCATTAGGTGCTAAACTCCCAAGATGGAGTTGCTTCACTTACAAGGCGTTCGAGTCCCTCCATGATTCACACTCAAACTCCCCGTCTGACTTCCACGGCTCCCCTCTGCGTGACCTGTGCTCCAGCTGAACTGAACCACGTTTGCTGTTGCTGTTCAGTCACTTAAGTCGTGTCTGACTCTTTGGGACCCCATGGACTGCAGCACGCCCGGCTTCCCTGTCCCTCACTGTCTCCCAGAGTTTGTTGAAATTCACGGCCATCGCGTCCATGATGGTATCCACCCATCTCATTCTCTGCCCCCCTCCTCTCCTTTTGCCGTCAGTCTTTCCCAGCATCAGGGTCTTTTCCAGTAAGTCAGCTGTCCCCGTCAGGTGGCCAAAGTCTTGGAGCTTCAGCCTCAGCTGAGCCACTTACCATTCCTCCAGTGTCCCCTTGTTCCTGCCCTCTTATCTTCTGCTCTCTGAATGAGCTCCTGTAGTTTATAATTTCCTCTGACCACCGTGCCTTGTCAAACTCTGCCGTCCTTCAGGGCTCCCCTCAAATACCTCCAGGGAATCACTTCTGATTCCCCAGCAGGAAAGGCTAACAGTCGGCACATGCCTCCCTTTGGACACCGGTGGCAGTTTGCTTTGAGCCGTAGAGGCGATGGCACGTGGCGGATTTGGTGCTGGGTGACTTCGGGCTGAGCCAGGCTTCTGCCCCTGGTTACTTCTGTGGGGTCTGGGTGCAGATCTCCTAGCCTCCGTTCTCTTTCACATTAAAATGAATGACTGCTTCTTCAGTGGGCTTCCCAGGCAGCGCCGGTGGTAAAGCATCCACTGGCAGGAGACTCCAGATGCCTCGGAGGAGGAAATGGCAACCCACTCCAGTATTCTTGCCTGGAGAATCCCATAGACAGAGGGGCTTGGTGGGCTCCTCTTTCCACTTTTTCACTTTCACATCCTCATATATAGGACAGAGAAATGTCCCTATTTCTCTGGCAGTCTCTTCAGGACAGGACACACAGGCAGCTGCTGCTGCTAAGTCGCTTCAGTCGTGTCTGACTCTGTGCGACCCCAGAGATGGCAGCCCACCAGGCTCCCCCATCCCTGGGATTCTCCAGGCAAGAATACTGGAGTGGGTTGCCATTTCCTTCTCCAACGCCTGAGAGTGAACGTGAAGTCGCTTAGTCGTGTCCGACTCTTCGAGACCCCGTGGACTGCAGCCCACCAGGCTCCTCCGTCCATGGGATTTTGCAGGCAAGAGTGCTGGAGTGGGGTGCCATTGCCTTCTCCACACACAGGCAGAGATTCACGTAAAGGGCAGAGTGCACATATGTCCAAGTGGAGAAGCCCCAGGCTAGACGCTGACCTGCCAGCCCAGCATCAACTCATTCTTTCTTGAGTTACCCAGTGTATTTATCCGCACAAGAGAAACCAGATCTGAAATGTGTGCTGCTCAGCCGTGAAGCTGCTCAGCCCCCGCCAGGCAGTGTGTGGTGGGATGGTCTGCTCTGGAAGACCCCTGCTTCCCTCCCTTCTTCCCCTGAGGGTGAAGATCAGCTGTCATTCCTGCTTCTAAAAGGACTGAGGAGGTGACCAGACAGGCCTCTGTCTATTGCGTTTTCCCCCTAGCAAGGCATCCTCACTCAGGGGCTGTGTTCGGGGGCTGCCTGTACCGGCCACTCCCAAGGACAGACACGGGGGTGTCTGTCGGTGAGTCCTGCTGGGCTGACAGTCTCAAACTGCTTCACCTGGACTAAGTGACCTCCTGTCTCCTCGGCACAGTGGCATCCTGAGAGAGAGCAGCGTGACTCGCCATTCTTTCCTGAAAAGGGTTAATCCAGCAATTCATGACACTGTGGAATCTAGTCCAGCCTCCAGGAGTCAGAGGGCATGCCAAGGCCAGAACATTATTGTAGTTTGCCAAGTAAGGCTCCCCCCAGGATGAAAACGGGAACAAAACAGAAATAAATTTAGCGGGACCCGTGGTGGTGGTACAGTCGCTCAGTCCTGTCTGACTCTTGCGACCCCAGGAACCGTAGCCCGCCAGGCTCCTCTGTCCATGGGATTCTCCAGGCAGGAATACTGGAGTGGGTTGC
Organism: Madoqua kirkii; assembly: GCA_006408675.1. NCBI lineage: Eukaryota > Metazoa > Chordata > Mammalia > Artiodactyla > Bovidae > Madoqua > Madoqua kirkii. The sequence continues at coordinate 21,244 of SJYC01085359.1, read as the reverse complement.
CCTTTCCTTCTCCATTGCAGGGCCAGAACTGATGTTAAAGAACAGAATGATGATCACAGACTTAGCAGAGAATGTGAAATTCATAGGGCAAAGTGTGATCCACGTGTGTTTGATGAAAGCTAAGAAGCAGAGCCCCCAGGGTCCCCTCTGCTGTGCAGTATTTTCTGGGGAGATGAATCCCCTTTGTGTGTAACTGGCTCTCACGGGATGGGAGCGGGTAACTGTGAGGTTCAGATCAAACGCGAGCAGAGCGCGGCCCACTTAACACTCGGGAGTCTCTGACTCACCTGGAATTCACGGCGCAGATCCCCTAATTGCTGGCCCGGCCCCGCTGTTCATCTCGCTGCCCCTCTTGAAGTGGGAGTCTTTGCTCTGTCTTCCGGGGAAGCCTGCAGCCCTGGGCCCCCGACAGGTGCTGTCAGCCCAGTTCTAGCTCCAGGGGCTTCGGTCCTGTCTCAGCTCCTGGGCTGAATGGGGCCTGGCTCTGAGCCACGTGGCTGAGACGGGAGGAGAACGGTGATGCTGCTCGGGGGCGTGAGTGTGTCCCCCATCGAGGGCACCACCAAGTGGGAAGAGAACAGGAAAGTGCAAGGTGGGCAAGAGCTGTAGGCCAGCTGGTGACCCAGCTGTGCAGGTGAATGCGATGCAGGGATACTGGGAAGGATGCTCTGCACCCTGGACATGTGCCTCTCTCATCTCTTCCTTGGGGGGAAGCAGCTTCTACAGCTGGAGGTTGAGTCTGCGCCTTGGATTTTCTGTTAACATCTTTTACAACAGGGGTGGGGGTTACATCCTAGACAGAGCCACGGCTGTCAACTTTGCGTGCACGGTAAAGTCATGGGAAGAGCTCCCCAGAACACAGGTGCTGGGCCCCGTCGGTCCCCATCAGCAGAGACTGGCCCTCGTTTGGCCTGGGGCAGGATTGGCCATTGGTCACCTACAAACTCCCCCTGGTGATTTGAATGCACGGCGAGATGGGGGCTGCAGTCTCAGTGGGAATGGCCTCTTCAGAGTATTTTAGTGTGGTTGGTTTACAGTGCTGTGTTACTTTCAGGGATACAGCAAAGCAGTTCAGTTATACATGCATATTTATTTTTCAGACTCTTTTGTCTTATAGGTTATGACAAAACAGCACGGTGCCCTGTGTGGTACAGTAGGACCCTGTTGCTTATCTCTGCTCCATCTAGCAGTGTGTATCTGTTGATGGCAGTCTCCTAGTTTATCAGTCTCCCACCCTCTTCCCCATTGGGAACCTAAGTGTTTTTTTGCATTCTACTTCTGCTTTGTATATGAGTTCATTTGTATCATTTTTTTTTTTTTTTAGATTTTACGTGTAAGCGATTATCATATGACAGTGGCCTTAGGGTGAGGACCTCATCAGAACTTTTAAGTCAACAAGTTTCATGAGTATGAGGTTGAGGAACTGGGTGGGGTAGAACCCAGTAGAAATAATTAAAAGGATAAAAAGTAATGTCAAAAGAGCTAAATGCAGATATACTTCATAATCATCAAGATACTCAGTTTTGCCAAGTCTTTTAACAATTAATTTATTCCCTGCAAAGTCTTTAAAAATGCCTCTGAACTGTCTTTAGTAACAGAGTTGTCTGATGAGATTGTCAGATTAATTGACAAGAAGGAGTGTGGACGTGTGTAGAAAACTTGCTGATTTTATTGTTTTGCCTTTGAGACAGGCCTTCCCCGCTGGCTCAGAGGGTAGAGCGCCTGCCTGCAGTGCGGGAGACCCAGGTTCAATCCCTGGGTCAGGAAGTTCCCCTGGAGAAGGAAATGGCAACCCACTCCAGTATGCTTGCCTGGAGAATCCCATGGATGGAAGAGCCTGGTGGACTACAGTCCATGGGGTCGCAAAGAGTCGGACACGACTGAGCGAGCTCACTTCACTTCACTTCTGTAATAGGAGGAGGTCGTCAGTGTTGTCCTGGAGAGGACTCTTCCTTTCCTGGGAGGACATGTCACGTGAAGGATGAGGTTTCCCAAGGTCCATGGGACTAACTGAGAGGCACGAACACACAAAATCACGACATGGAGCCCGGCAGTGGTTGCCCAGGGTCACGGCCCAGGTGACAGGCAGTGGCATCGGTGGGCAGGGACCTGGGCGCTCCACGGGAGGCAAGCACAGCACGTCTCACGGCCCCAGCGTCAGCCAGCGCTCCAGCGTGCAGCGTTCATTGCCACAACGCTGAGCCACGGCAGGAGAAGAAAAATACGCCGTGTTCGTCATCAGTATAACATGGGAGTGTGTAATTCACCACGCTGGAAGATCCTTCCTTGCATATCTCAAGTCTGTTAGTCAGGCTCTCTCAAGTGACTCTGACAAATCATCTCCGCATTCTCATTCCCAGCATTTCTAATTGGATTGCTTTTAACAGTTTGAAAAACCATGAACTTTTAAAAATAAGTACCAACTGGGGTTGCACGATTATGTGCCTCTTAAATACTCATTTCTCCTAAGATCTAAAAATGACATGTTTATTTTTATGGGAGAGTTTTGTTTTCTTGACTTTCCTCCAAAATTATTGCTAGCATTCCAGGTAAAGAGAAGCATGTTCAGCATTTTGTTTTAATGAAACTGAGTACAAGAGGGGAAAATAGAGAATGCCAGCGTCTAAAACAGGAGTAAGGGTGAATATTGCCTGCTGAAGCCTTTACTCCAATTGGAGGTGGGTAGTTTAGGTGCTTAATAGTATCTGACTCTTTTCACCTCATGGACTGTAGACAACCAGGTCCCTCTGTCCGTGGGATTTCCCAGGCAAGCATGTTGGAGTGAGCTGCCATTTCCTTCTCCAGGGGATCTTTCAAACTCAATGATTGAACCCAAGTCTCCTGCATCACAGGCAGACTCTTCACTGACCAAACTACCAGGGAAACCCCAGTTGTGTGTGTACGTAATTTGGCTCTCAAGTTTTTATTGTGGTACATGAAAAAATTTTGGAATGCTACTGGATCATGGTATTAGTTTATATAATGTCCCTGCCCAAACCACGGACATCAAGTCAGTCAACTCCCTCGTATGTTCAATCTGTAATAGGAGGAGGTCGTCAGTGTTGTCCTGGAGAGGACTCTTCCTTTCCTGGGAGGACATGTCACGTGAAGGATGAGGTTTCCCAAGGTCCATGGGACTAACTGAGAGGCACGAACACACAAAATCACGACATGGAGCCCGGCAGTGGTTGCCCAGGGTCACGGCCCAGGTGACAGGCAGTGGCATCGGTGGGCAGGGACCTGGGCGCTCCACGGGAGGCAAGCACAGCACGTCTCACGGCCCCAGCGTCAGCCAGCGCTCCAGCGTGCAGCGTTCATTGCCACAACGCTGAGCCACGGCAGGAGAAGAAAAATACGCCGTGTTCGTCATCAGTATAACATGGGAGTGTGTAATTCACCACGCTGGAAGATCCTTCCTTGCATATCTCAAGTCTGTTAGTCAGGCTCTCTCAAGTGACTCTGACAAATCATCTCCGCATTCTCATTCCCAGCATTTCTAATTGGATTGCTTTTAACAGTTTGAAAAACCATGAACTTTTAAAAATAAGTACCAACTGGGGTTGCACGATTATGTGCCTCTTAAATACTCATTTCTCCTAAGATCTAAAAATGACATGTTTATTTTTATGGGAGAGTTTTGTTTTCTTGACTTTCCTCCAAAATTATTGCTAGCATTCCAGGTAAAGAGAAGCATGTTCAGCATTTTGTTTTAATGAAACTGAGTACAAGAGGGGAAAATAGAGAATGCCAGCGTCTAAAACAGGAGTAAGGGTGAATATTGCCTGCTGAAGCCTTTACTCCAATTGGAGGTGGGTAGTTTAGGTGCTTAATAGTATCTGACTCTTTTCACCTCATGGACTGTAGACAACCAGGTCCCTCTGTCCGTGGGATTTCCCAGGCAAGCATGTTGGAGTGAGCTGCCATTTCCTTCTCCAGGGGATCTTTCAAACTCAATGATTGAACCCAAGTCTCCTGCATCACAGGCAGACTCTTCACTGACAAACTACCAGGGAAACCCCAGTTGTGTGTGTACGTAATTTGGCTCTCAAGTTTTTATTGTGGTACATGAAAAAATTTTGGAATGCTACTGGATCATGGTATTAGTTTATATAATGTCCCTGCCCAAACCACGGACATCAAGTCAGTCAACTCCCTCGTATGTTCAGAGAAACACAGGGGTCAGGAGGAAGGAAGGGCAGCCTGACTCTGTCTCACTTCATGTGGAGCAGCTGGACCCGTGGTTCCCAAAGTGCCATCCCTGGACCAGCAGCATCAGCATCTCTTGGAAACCTGCTGGAAGAGCCAGTTTTCAGAGGTACTGTCCTAGATCTACTGCATCGGAAACTCCGGGTGTGGGGCTCTGCAGGCATGTCTTCACAAGCCTTCCAGGCGATGCTCTCCTGATACCTGCCTGCAGGGGGAAGGGAACACGTGGCCAGGTAGGGGTGCGGACAGGCCCTCACCCCTTATGGAAGACCCGCATCTACATGGTATCAGTAGGCACTGAAGCCTACAAATCAATCATTATTTCAGTGGATAAGGCTTTTTCTTTTAGTAGCTAATTAAAAAAAATATTTTTATTGGGGTATATTGTAAAGAATCCGGCTGCAATGCTGGAGACCTGGTTTGATCCCTGGGTTGGGAAGATCCCCTGGAGAAGGGAAAGGCTACCCACTCCAGAATTCTGGCCTAGAGAATTCCATGGACTGTATAGTCCATGGGGTTACAAAGGGTCAGACACCACTGCACACCTTTCACATACACACACACACACACACACACACACACACACACACACGGACCCACACACACAGATGGACACACACAATGGACACACACACATGGACACACACACAGTGGCTTTACAGTGTTAGTTTCTGCTGTGCAGCAAAGAGAATCAGCCGTCAGCTGCATCTGTCCCCTCCCTTTGGGATTTCCTTCCCAGTTGGGTCACCCCGGAGCACTGAGTATCTCATCAATTGTCTGTTTCATACACAGTATCAGCAGCGTGTGTGTGTCGGCCCTTGTCCTCGGTTTTGTGCTTGTGGTCCCTGGAAGCAGCCTCAGCGGCCCTGGCAAGTTCTAAACTGATGCTGGCCTGCTTCCCCCGGTTTGCGGCTCAGCCTCTCTGCTCTCAGCCCAGCCCTGAGCGCCCAGGGCGCCTCTGCCTTTCACAGACCCTCTGCTCTGCCCGACTTTTCTGAAAAAATGCCCGTGTCCGCAGCCTGGTGCCCAGCTTATGTAATTCAGTCCGTCCGCCCGGCCGAGTGTCCGTAATGAAACAGGTGCCTGCAGTCTGAGCGTCTGTCGTGCCTGGAGGCACACGCTAGCAATTTTAGACGCTGGGGCAGGCAAAGGGGAGGGATTCTGTTTTCTTCGAAGGGAATGGGGAGCTGCGGGGGAGGACGACGTGCTCTCAACGCTTGTCAGATCACCCCACGCAGATCATTACCTGCTCTGCTGGGCCTCGGGCTGGGCCAGCTTTTGTCCAAGGGGCAGCCAGCGGTCAGCTCTGGCGTGGAACAACGTTACCGTCCTTTGCTGAATTCAACCCCTTTGTCTGTCTGCCTTCGTGCGAGTTCCTGTTCTTGTGCCCCTCATCTCTTCAAAAATGTTAGCACAGCAACTTTAGCCAAGTAATTAAAATTGGAGAGAGCTCGGCAAGAAGTGTTTCAACTTTTGATTGTGACTCCGAACTCATCTGTTTCTTTGCTGAAACATTAGACATCAATTCTTTCAAGTACTCTCACCTCAGAGCCAGATAGAACACTGGCCGAATTTATCGACAGCGCTTCATCTATTCTTAATGTCGATAAACACAAGCCACTGGAAGTGGTTCTTTAAGAAACTGAGTGCAGAAATCTGATTACTTCAGCACGACTCGTTTCTTCTCCCGCCCGGGGCCGCAGTGTCTTTCAAACGTGAATAATGAAGCAGCTTGAATGAGCTCACCTGAGCGGGCCACAGTTCTCCCCGGGCACTTTCAGATTCTCTGCTTGTCGGAGCCAAAGGTCTGCTCCCAACTCAGGGGACGTTTCAACCATCTGCCAGAAGGAATCCTCTTTTAACTTCACAGGAAACGCCGGAACGAAAAGGGGTCACGTCACCCTGTGATGGAAGCGGTGTTTCTGCTGCTTCTCTGGGGTGGGCTTGGGCTTCCAAGAGAAGGTCGGGGCGGATGTTCAAGTCCTCGGCCGCGGGGTGGGGTGCGGGCAGGCGGTCCGGGCGTCCTGGGTAGACAGGCCTGTGAGTCAGCGGAGGCCCCGAGCAGATCCCTCCGGGGGTCCCTGACAGTGGGGTCTGTGGGTGGGATTTAAGGACCTGTGGTCTGCCAGGGGTACTCCTGGGCAGACAGCTGCGCCCCCTGACTTCAGTTCAGTCGCTCAGTCGTCTCTCTTTGCGACCCCATGGACTGCAGCACGCCAGGCCTCCCTGTCCATCACCAACTCCCAGAGTTCACTCAGACTCACGTCCATCGAGTCACGTCCATTTACTCAAACTCAGGTCCTGACTTCAAGAGGACAGAAAAACAAAGGAGCCAAAGCAAATCCGCCAAATCAAGAGCTCCCCCAGAGCAGCTGCGGCCCCACTGCTGGCCAGTGGGTCCTGTGCTCGGAGTGTCCTGGTGGCCTGGGGAGGGGGCAGGTGGCCTGCCAGGACCAGAGGTGCTGGGCTGCCTCGTGGTTGGCTCGGGGTGTGGACGCGCTTATCACCCAGAAACAGGCTTTGACTGGACATCGTGTGGGGCAGGGTGTAGAGGAGGAAAGACAGGCGCACCCCAGAGTAACGGACGCCTGAGCCCAAGTGAGGACCCACGTGCCGGGCAGGGAGAGCTGTTGGGAAGTGTGTGGGTGAACGAGAAAGAAAGCCTCCTCCTGGAGACTGGCCCAGGGTCAGCCGGCGGGCGGCTTGATCGTGTTCTTCGGGCAGAAATCATTTCAGTGTCCCGACTTTGAAAGCTGGCACCTCCCCCTACTCCCGCACCCCCACCATCATGGACGTGCCTGAGAGCCTAACAGAGACCCATTAGAGACAACTTCCTGGGGTGACTGGAAAGGAACCTCGGGATGTCTCATTGCAGGTGAGATCATGATAGAGAACAACCTTCTGAGAAGGGAAGGCCAGCGCTTGTCACTTGTCCCGCGCTGGCTGCTCCCCCAGGGAGCGGCGCTGAACATAGCAGGCTGACCTGTGCGGGCAGTGGCCACCCATCCGATTTCCAACCTGTTTTCCTGACATGGAGGGGTGGGGCAGACAGCCCTGCTGATCTTGCCTATTGGGGCAGGGAGCCAAGATGCCACGGAGGTCCAAAGGTGCTTTTTAAAAAATTACTTCCTGGGGAGAAAACGGTGTTGATATTAATGCATTAGTTGAAGTGGTCCAAATTTAATTTACAGAGAAGAGCCAAAGGAGATGGCTGAGCCTCGAGAGGAAGTGATTGCAGGGGAAGGCGAGGGCCGAGAGCGCCTACAGTCCCCTTAGGTGAAGGCGTTGCTAGGTGACCGTGGACGTGGGGCTCAGGCACACTTGAGTCAGAGGCCGCCGCCCGCGGGGACGCGCCCTGTGGAGGTCCTCAATAGGAGTGCCCCCCACGTGGTGAAGGTCCCCTCCCCTGCTGCCCCAGACGGGGCCAGACGCACCAGATGGGCCAGGCCGTGCCGGCTGATGCTGCCCGAGGCCGCGTCTCACCTGCCTCTGTTCATCTCCTTTGCCTGCACCCTAACCCTTCCCTCTCTCCTTTCCTCCCTCCTCCTCCGTCTTCCACCGTGCTAGCTTCCAAGGATGAGCAGAAGAAACAACCACTAATGTGATTTCTGAAATTAACACGAGTCTTCTTTAGGGAGGGAGCTTAGAGATCCGGAAGCAGAAGACCTGTGTCTGTACACTGCCTCTCCCGCGGCGCGGCCAGCCTTCCAGAAAATAAAAGTGATGCTGTGACTGATTGCTTGTGTCTGATGGGCAGTTACGAGGACAGGTCCCCGTGTCTTCGTACAAAGAGAAGGCGGGTCGCGGTGTGTAGGCCGTTCCCAGGGGTCGGGAGAAGACGGGCAGCTGGCCGCCACGTGCGTGTCACCAAGGCCGGCTCCTCCTCCGTCATCCGCTCGTCACTGTAAAGGGACAGAGTCTGTGCTTCACTGAGAGCCATGGGGGATCAGGAGGTGATTGAAAATGTTCGAACCATATTTCTGTGTGTGCTCAATTAAAAAAATGTTTATTGCGATGAAACTTACATAACATGAAATATACCGTCATAACCATGATTTAGGGTACAGTTCCGGGGTGTGAAGCACAGCCTCCCTGTCGCACAGCCGTCCCCAACGTCCACGTCCATAGCTCTTCTTCCTGCAAAAGGGAAGCTTTGTCGTCGGTAAACGCTGACTCCCCGCCCTGGCTCCCGGCCCCTGGTCCCGCCAGCTACTTTGTGTCTGTGAATCTGAATCCTCCACACCTCTCATAGAGGTGATATTAGCGTTCCGCCTTTCGTGACTCGTCATTTCATGAAGTTTTCAAGGTACATCCAGGCTATAGCGAGTGTGAGAAACTCCTTCCTTTTGAAAGCTGTAATTGCTTATTTTTAGCTGATTGACGTATAAGCAGAAACTCTGGACACCAGCTTATTTTCATGCAGGAAATTCGCTGAGCTTCCAAAAATGTGGCCGAATCTGTCGCAGTCCCAATGAGGACACACGACGAAGCCAGAGGTTTTGGAGTCAGCCCGACTCTAGCCGGAACCCTGGCGCGTGAGGACTAGCTGCGTGACCTTGGAGAAGTCACGTGACCTCTTTAGTCTCATGCTTATAAAATCAGGCTAATAATAGTAACGCTTCATAGTGCCAGGTGGCCCGCGTGAGCTGAGGTTTGTGAAGCACTTATCTCGGCTTTAGAGTATTGGCTGTCCTTGTCGTAGCTGGTCGTCTCTGCTACTTGTTTGGGGGTCATTTTAAGAAAAATGTCCGTGTTCCTTATTAACATTTTTACGGCAGTTGCCACAGGAATGTGTTGCCACTTGGGGACTATGCAAGGGCTTCATATCCCCTGTTCTAAACAGGGTAAACTGGTCTTTTGTCTTCTCACTTGATATTGTGAGAGTGGGGCCAGCATGACAGTTTTAAATAATTCTCTCCACCAGTGTGTATTAAGTACTTGTTCCACACCAGGTACTCTGAGGGCCCTGTGGACGCAGCCGTGACCGATAGGGACCTGGTCCTGAGTGAGTGTGGAAGGGATGGACTTGGGAACAATACACCTGCGTTTAGGTAGCAAGGTGGGGGCAGGGGGCTTTAGAGAGAACTCAAGCCCAGTACGAGTATCTGGAATAAGAGGGTGCAGGGTCAGATGGACATCTGAGAAGTGCTGCTGGGAGGTGACGTTTGAGCAGGGGCTGGTGGGAAATGGGGGGCATACTATGAAGAGCGCTGGGGGATGGGCTCCGAGTTGCGGGGAGGGCAGACTCGGAGGGAAGGCTTTATGGGCTGTGCATTTCTGTCCATTGAGCTTTATTTACTCCATTCTATTACGAGCTTTGTCAGTGTCCTCCCCACCCCACCCCCAGATCCCTGTGTTGAAGCCCTCGTTCCCATGTGATGATTTGGAGATGGGTCTGTGGCTGGTAATCAGGGTCAGGTGAGGTCACAAGGGTGGGGCCCCAGCAGGGGATTAGTGTCCATGGATGAGAGGTCTCTCCCTAGGCACTGTCTGCACACCAGGAAGGGAGCTCTCACTGGAACCCCGTCTCCCAGCACCTTGACCTTAGACTTCCAGCCTCCAGAGTTGTGAGAAGTCGTGTCTGATGTTTAAGCCACCAGCTTGTGTGTTTTGTTACAGCCATCTGAGCCGCCCAGGAAAGCCTTCTGCTTCCTGAATCACTCAACTCACATCCCAAGGCCCACGTTTTTTTCTGATTGACACCAACTTTTTAAACAGATGCCTGCCTTTGGATAAGTAGATGCTGCATTCAAGTGAGGAAGAGTCAGATACCTTCCCACACCTGGACAGGCACGCTCACCTGCCTGTCCACTTAAGGAGGAGCCAGGTGGGTTCCAGCTATGACCTGCCCCTTCCCGGTGCCCTCCGACCAGAACTGCTGGGCCCCCAGTCTCCCGAAGCGTGTGCTTTTGCACGCCACTGGAGGCTCACGTCAGGCAGCTTCTTTGCTCACGTGGTGCTCTTGGGCCTCTGCCAGCATCAGGCAATTTGCTGGACACGTGGTGATTTCCGTGCACAGGGAGGGCTGCTGGGCCGTGGACTCAGCAGATGGTGGTCATTACTGATGCCAACGTGTGACCAAGCTTAATTGAGCTGGAAGGGCCGAGGCCGCTGATAGTTGTTCTGTCCTTCGGCCCTACTTAAAAAATATTTTTAGTGGAAAGTGATTAAATGGACGAGGCTTTAAATGGACAGGCAGCAACAGTCTATAAAATATCAGACTGTCCATAAATGCTGTCTCACCACCCCTGGGTTTTAACAACACTAATACTCAGATATACATCATCTCTCATTAATCATCATGCAGTTAAAAGTGAGATGGGCTTATTCCTCAGTGGATAAACACTAAACACTGCAAGACTTAAAATTTTGCTTTAATTGAGTGTAGCGACACTCATGAATATGTGAAGCGTGTAAGAAATACTTCTGCATCCAGCCGCAGAAACTTCAGCTGGCTCTGTTTGCATACCGTGAGCCCTCCGGGTTGATTGACAGCACAGGTAGCTTCAGGCTTGCACGGGGTGGTCCCACCTGCTTCCGGCATCCTGGCTCTCGCTGGAGCTGGTCTGCCGCCCATTGGCCGATAAAACTAATCTCTCTGCTTAATAGCCTGCAGCTTGGGCCTCATGAATTCAGAGAACTCAAGCCCATACAATAGGCTCTAATCCCTGGTATTAAGATATTGTAATTTGGCCCCCAACTGGAGGATTTTCTCCTCTCTCTGTGTGGCACAGCTGTAATTGTTTTCCTGCAGTTTGCTTTTTGAGAAAGTCAGGGATTTTCTATTATATTCCTCATCTGGCGGGGGTTGGGTGGGGGGCGGTGAGGGAACTTCTCAATGGTATTGGAAGTCTTAATCTGTTGATAGCAAACCTTCTTTTAGACAAAGAAATCAAGTGAATAGGAGTAATTATAATCACCTTCAGAACAACTAATAGTCACTGAATATGTATCACATGCTCGTGGTAGTCACTCAGTTGTGTCTGACTCTGAGATCCCATGGACTCTAACCCGCCAGGCTCCTCTGTCCATGGGATTCTCCAGGCAAGAATACTGGAGTGGGTTGCCATTCCCTTCTCCAGGGGCTCGTCCCAATCCAGGAATCAAACCATAGTCTCCTGCATTGCAGGTGGACTCTTCACCATCTCAGCCACCAGGGGACCCCGTCTTGTGCTAAGGAAAGTTATAAGCAGTTTCACTGTGTCAACTCACAATTCCACAACAACCTTATGGGACATGTTTCCTTACCCACAGGCTGCATTTGAAGAATGGAGACCCTGCGTGGCTGAGTTTCATTTGAACAGTCAGCAACAGAACTGAGACCAAAGCCAAGCAGTCCATTCTTAACCACCGTTTAGTGCAGCTTCTGGGACATGTGTTTGAGTGAGTCACCTGTAGACCTGGCCCTCTGAGCCGCTTGGGCGCCTGCGCTGGATTTCTGGGGGAGGGAGAGCAGCTGTGAGAGTCTGGGTGCAGAGATCAACGCCGTTGTTGGTTGTTGTACAAGAGGAAACTTCATCTTAATTCTAGGTTGGAATCTTGGGTGTGTCTTCCGGACATAGTAGAAATGCTCCTATAATTTTGGATAAACTTTGTATTAGTGTATAGAAATAGGGCATCATTGGTGTTTGAGTCCTAAGCCATATCCAATTATTCATGACCCCGTGGACCGTAGCCCACCAGGCTCCTCTGTCCATGAGATTTCCCAGGCAAGAATAGTAGAGTGGGTTGCTCATTCCTTCTCCAGGGGATCTGCCCGACCCAGGGCCTGAATCTGTGTCTCCTGCCTTGGCAGGCCAACTCTTTAATCCTGAACCACCAAGAAAGCAGAAATGGGGCATGGTAAGGTATTTTTGAGGGTAGAAACTCTGTCTTCTCTACTTTTTCCTTCCCAGGACCCAGCAAAGTGATGATGCCACTCAAGTATTTTTGAGTGAATGTTAGGCATTTTTCAAAGCTACAGGATTTTATGCATCATTTTCTACCTATTGCCAGTCATTTCTCTCCATACGTTTTATTCAGCATGTGACAGCGGCAGAGCAGAATAAGCTATCTATCCTTTCCGAGGGAGAAGCAAAGAAATGGGAAGTAGTTACGCAATAATAGATATACTGTCAAACCACCATCGAAAGTAAGGGATGAGTTTAAGGGCCTAGTGAAAAGCGTGTTGACGTGACAGCCTGGCTCCAAGCAGTGCCCCAGTCAAAGGCCATGCAGACCCCCCGAGCAGAGAGCTCCGGGGGGTGCAGCAGTGAATGTTTAGACCTAAAATTTTTCCTTAAGAGTTGACCTTTAAAAAAGTGAGAAGTGTAAAGAGAATAAAAACTTATTCAGATGAATATTCTCTAATAAATATAGAAAGCGTTATGAATTTAGAAAATTATGATTTTGTCATTCCCAGTGCCATAGTTGATCCAGGCAAAAATTGTTAATGAATGCTAAAATCATTCAGTGACAGTCTGGGGACTCAGATAGCCATGAAGTCTTAAAGTGTCGTCCCATAGATTCTTATTAATGAAAAATGGAAAAATGAAACCACCTTTCTAATTAACATCACTTAACCAAATGATCAGACTCAGTAATGAAAATGTCGGAACAGAATATGTGCTTCTTGGGACGGTGCAGTCAGCAGCCCACAGCATTCCTTACATAATGTTATTGCCAAGAATGTGCAAGTGAATCTAATCATGAGAAAATAATCAGATGAGTCCAGATTGTGGGACTTTCTAGAAGACAACGAGCCTGGATCCATGAAAACAAAACTAAACTAAACCAAAGCCAATGTCATCATGGAAAACCAAACAAAGTGAAACTTGGCGAGGCAGAGGGGGTGGATGCATTAAACTCAGAGAGAAGCTAGAAAAAACAAGTGCAAAACATTCCACCATGATTCGTTATCTGATAAAAATAAACAGATACAAAAGGCCTTTTAGAAAAACTAGGGACTCTGAATAAGGCTCGGGATTATTGTTAGATATTTGAGGTGTTACAGCTCAGAGGTGCTTGTGTTGGGTGTGACGCTGGAGGAGAATGCCCTTATTAGGAGACTCGCGCTGACGTGCTTGGTGGGTGTGTTCGTAAGTGGCTTTCAGACGGTTTAGCAGGGAAGTCTGTGTGTATGTATACACCCACACGTGTGTGCATGCAGACAGATGTATGTGTACAGAGAGAGAGCAGGAGAGGGTCAGGGCAGTAGTGTGTTAACAACACTGATGTCTCCACGAAGTCCGTGCAGATGTTCATTACACTGCTTTTTCACGTTTTTTCCCTAGCGTCATGATTCTTCAAGGGAGACGGGTTGGGCAGGTGGAAGGAGGTGATGTCTCTGCCCAGCAGGGGTGGCAGCTGTGGGGAAAATGTCAGGCTGGTCCTGGTGAGATCACCTTCTCCTCTACAGCACCCTCTTCTTGGGTAAGGGCTGGGTTTTGTTGCTTCTGGGGGTGCACAGGGAGCATAGTTTGGGATTTTCTGAGCTGTAAATCCACAGAGCAGGGCTTCGGCAGGGGTGGCGGGCTGTTTCTGTGGTGCCTTCTCAAGTTGCGACCTGCATGGGGGCGCAGGCCCGGGGCCGTCGCCCTGGGTCAGTCCCTGCCTGGTGCCAGCATCTCTGACTTCTGGGCACACCTGGCCATGTGTTTCCTAGGAGAGTGTTTTATCTTTGCTTTCTCCCCAGGTGAGAGGGTGGGGAAGATACTGTGGTCAGCACCTTTCAGAGGCGGAGATGGTCAGAGAGGGCAAAGGGGACCAGGAAACGCACGCTGTTCAGGGTTGACGGCAGTGTGGTCTCCACCCGCTCGTCACGGCGTCCAGCCTCTCCCACACCTGTCTGCCCGAGGGGCTCCTGGGAGAGGAGCAGTGACGCTGTGGGTGTGTCACAGGTGGTGTGTGCAAGGTGTGCCTGGGCACAGGTACGTGGACCTTTCTTGCCGGGTTTGCGTCTTTCTTTCACAAGGCCACGCTTCCTCGCTCTGTCTCAGACACCACCCAGAGGCATCGGCGTCCTGTCCCCTCCGGTCTCTCCTCCCGCCTCCTCTCCCTTTGCAGGAATAGGTGTTTTAAAGGAGGAGCTGACAGTTGGTGTTGTCAGTATCTCAAAAATTTTGACAGTAAACCCAGACAACAAATATGTTTCTGTATGACAACCATGCATGTATGTGGGTTTGTATGTGTATGTGTGTGTGTATATATACATGTATATATAGACATACTTATCAGCATGCCAGAGGACCTGTAGATGTGAACTATAGGTTTATGTGTATGCATCTTAAAATATATGATACGAAGTTTTATCAAACAAGCCTTACACGTTATTAATATTAATATGCTCCCTTCTTAAAAAGAGATGTTGCTGGTTGGTGCCTCCTATATTGATCTCACAACTTACAGATAAGTAATGTGAATGACATAAAAGAATGTAGTAAACAGTGGATCGGGGTCTGAAGCCAATCCTGTCTGTGTACCGTGTGTGTTTCCTTGGATGCGTGCGTGTCTTTCTGTGTGTGGGTCTACTTGTGTGTGTGTGCCGGCCTGTGTGTGCATCTGCGTTTGTGTTTGCAGTGAATGCGCGGTAGCCACTGGCCTGCGGCCCTTGGTAGTCCTTTCTCTCCTCCTGCGGGGCGAAGCCCTGTGGAGCCTGGGTGTGTTGACCCTGGGGCCTGAGCTCTGGCTCTCTCTTTCCCTAAAGCCGTGTGATTACAGCCCTGGACGGGCGGCTGTGCAGGGAGCCAGGAGGGGAGCCTGGGGGACAGGCCGCCTCCCAGTGCAGCCACACGCTGACCCGGTTGTTATGTCCCGCGAAGGGCTCTGCTTCGGAACTGATCACGCTCTGAAATCCCGTGGACGAGGAGCGGGCAGGCTGCAGTCCACGGGACACGACTGAGGGACTGAGCACCGCTAGTCTTGCCGAATGAGCGGCGTGTTCAGGTGTCACGCGTGCGGGGCCACAGACGTGCTCACTGGTGGCTCTCCCCCAAGCCTGGCAGCGGCCGGGGATGCTCCGGGGCTGGGGCTGGGTTTGTGCAGCAGGGCGTCCGTGGGCAAAGGACGGCCAGCCTGTGGTTCAACTTTCATACTTTCGAATTGAGGATCACTGTCTGGTGATGTTATGGTCAAGATGCCGTCAGAACTTTAATTACTGTTGAGGCATCCTGGCAGATGTGCCTGCTTTGGTAGAACTTTTCATTCTCCCAAGTTCAAGGGTTTGTGCTGTTCAATTTTCCAGCCAGTAGAATAGCAGTAGGAGTAATAATAGTAAAAGCAGCAACAACAACAATTAAACCTTACTAGAAGCTCGTGTGTGTGTGTGTGTGTGTGTGTGTGTGTGTGTGTGTGTGCTAAGTTGCTTCAGTCCTGTCTTGCCTGTTTGTGACCCTTCTGGACTGAAGCCTGCCAGGCTCCACTGTCCATGGGATTCTTCTGGAAAGAATACTGCAGTGGGTCGCCGTGCCCTCCTCTAGGGGATCTTCTTGACCCAGGGATGGAACCCAGGTCTCTTAGAGCTCCTGCGTTGGCAGGCTGGCTCTTTCTTCACCACTGGCACCATCTGGGAAGCCCTGCTATGAGCTCAACTCAGTGCTAAGTGCTTTTGTGTGTTTTTTCCTTTATTCATCGCATGCGTGCATGCTCAGTAGCTTCAGTCGTGTCCGACTCTTTGCAACCCCATGGACTATGGCCCACCAGGCTCCTCTGTCCATGGGATTCTCCAGGCAAGAATACTGGGGTGGGTGGCCACGCCCTCCTCCAGGGGACCTTCCCGACCCAGGAATCAAACCCACATCTCCTGCAGCTCTTGCCTAGCAGTGGATTCTCTACCCTGAACCAGTGGGGAGGCGCCCTTTGATTTTCATTCAGAGAGAGTAAGCTCAGCCGTTTGTGGCTTTCATCAGTCCCTTCTTTTCCACATGGGTTGGTGGCATACAGTTCACTATTCATCTTGGAAAACCTCCAGTCTGCCAACCAGTGTCAGAGGGAGAGTTGCTAGCTCCTCAGATTCAGTGCATCAAAATGAGCCTGGTGGCAAAATGGAATGTGATTCACAGACCACACCCGGCATTAACCTGTGCCTGTCTCTGGCACGGCCCAGAGTGAACAATCGGGAAACTACTCGTCCACTCTCAGGCTGAAGTGGAAAAGGTAAATGAGCCTACGCTTGGAGTTCCTATGTTGCGTCTTCAAACTGTCCTCTCGCCTTCCTGAACTGAATACTTACAGGCTTATTCGTGCGTGTGAGGTAAATTGATCTGGTCGTGCCCGACTCTGCAGCCCAATGGACTGTAGCCCACCAGGCTCCTCTGTCCATGGGCTTCTCCAGGCAAGAACACTGGAGTGGGCTGCCGTGCCCTCCTCCAGGGCATCTTCCCAACCCGGGGATTGAACCTGCATCTCTTATGTCTCCTGCGTTGGCAGGTGGACTCTTTACCACTGTTACCATCTGGGAAGCCCTTATAGACTCATAAAATACCCGGATTCCCACCCCGCCCTTTGTAGCCCTGCACTCCCGTTTTCTTTTAGATCCTCCCATTAATAGAAACACTCATATCTTTGTGTCTATTTTGCAACATTATTTGGTACTAAAATGTTTCCTGTGGATTGCTTTCTAGGGCATGCTGATTATTCCTACGTGCAAAACATTTTAATATATGGAAGCTACATGCACTGTTGATAACTATATGAAAAACATAGTGTTTTGTCTCTAGCTGATTCATGACTTAACAGTTTAAAAAATGTTAGTGATTTATTTAAAATAATACCGATCTCTTAGAGTCGTGAAAGGATTCTTAAACCTCCTTGGCAAGGGCCTAGGACCACCCGACATCCCCGAGTAATTAGCTTAGTCATTCTCAACCCACGAGTGCTGAGCAGCTGTTTTACGAAGATGTTCACCTGGGGTCTTTGCACAGGGATCCTCCCATATGTCATGTAATTGTCATTTGACGGTTGAGGCCAGAGAGCTGAACACAGACATTGGTATGTGTTACTAGGACTCCAGTGCAGGGCTTTGTAAAGGCAGAGACCATGCCGTCTGAGGATGGCGGTCATAGCATCCCCTGGTATTTGGGAAGGTTGTAACTATCAGAAAACGAGGCTTGGAGGCGTCAACAGCAGAGGACAACTTAAGCTCCCTAACAGAAATAGCACCCACGGCAGACATGTGCCTCTGTGGGCAGGAGGTCCCGGGGTTCTGGAAGCATTCAGGAAAGACTTGCAAAGGAGCCTCAGCGTGGACAGACGCCGAATGCTGGAGGGGATTTGGGAGAGGGGGCCGGGACTGTATATGGACATGTGGGCAAGTGGGGGAAGAGCCTGGAGGAGACAGGAACGCCAGTTTTCAGGGCCAATGAGAACTGGGCAAAACGCCTTCTCACAGTACGGTTGACCGCCTGAACAGCACGGCTTTGAACTGTGCGGGTCCATTCACACACGGGTATTTTTCAGTAGTAAATATTGCATGCAGGACTGCACGGTCCACGATTGGTGAAATTCAGGGATTCCGGGGAAGCACCAATGCCAGGGTTTGACTCTATACGATTAACCCCTTCAACGTGTTCAAGGGTCGGCTGTACATCATGTCACCCCACTTTCCGGTTCCACGTTATCATCCATTTTTAGGGAAAACCAGTGAGAATCAGATGAAATTATTGAGCTTTATTCCCAGGAAATGAAGCTGTTACTCTTAGACGAGGCATTTTTCATCAGTCGTGTAGCTCCGTGCCTTCTCCCGTGAAGACCCCAGTCTGCACAGAATACAGGTCTGCAGCGCTCTGCTTCCCCTCCAGCCCATCCATCGGTCCGTGTTTACCAGCTTCCACGGGAGAGGGAGGCAAGGCCGATGAGAGTGGGACTCAGGCCCCGGGTCGCTTCTGCCCCCAGTTGCTGAGAAAGCCACCTAATTTCTGTGAGACGGAATTCCCTCCTCTGTCGGTGGAGATGCTGAGCGTCATGTCATGGGTTGCTGTGAAGTTACGGTGAGGTCCTTGCTGCACAGGCTGTGACATGCCCGGAATGATGACTGTGCTCAGCGGCGATTCATCCATCGAGGGTCATTCCCTGTCAATGGCACCCTGTGTACAGACGGAGTCTTCAGAACAGCAGGAGACTCTTACACAGAAACTGGTGTCAGGGACCATTCATGGAGAAAACTGAAAGGATGGTGCTTAGTTACCCAGTAAATGCGGCTCAGCGTGGGGGAGTGGGGGTGCTAGGCAGGCAGAAGGGTGGTTTCTCCCGACCTGTGAACAACCAGCAGCTTTGGTGAGCTCGCCGGATACTTTCGGGCAGGAAGCAGGAAGTAACAGAGAACCACATTTCTTGTTTCCCTATATCGTGGGCTGGTCTTCATGACAATCATTCTTCCAGAAAGCCAGTCCCTTCTTGCAGAATTACTGGGTATATTTGTGAAAAGTGTTACCACTGTCTTTTTCATTCTTGTGAGATATTTTTAAAGAGACGGACTGGATCGACTCACAGACCTTGGTTGATCTTGTTGGTGTCTCTGCCGTGTCTTCCCTGATGTGGCAGGAAGGTCGCTTATCACCTTCTGATCTCTATGGGAGATTTTCTGAGAGTCTGTGTTTATGTATATAAGATTTCTTTCGTTGCCACCATTTACGATCCCCCTGTGCTTCTGAAGCCCCACGTTGCCCGGAAGCATTTCTGTCACAGGTTGTTTGTGGTCTACGGTGCTTCCCCATCACAGTCGTCTGTCTTCTCCCAGAAACACTTGCCCATCGCTGCCACCAGGTCCAGACCTCACTGGGCATATGGCAGGAATGGCATTATTTCAGGCTTCGGACTTTGCATAGGTGCGTGTGGGAGTTATGTGACCCTCCCAAGACAGCCAAGGTCAAGTAGGAGGGAACTTTTCTAAAACAAAGAGGACTCCAGATTTTCACCTGGTCACTTTATTTAATGTATATGCAGCAGCTTAATTTAGGAGAAGAGATGCAAAAACCCCTCAGCTAATTAGAGAAAGCAGAGGAGAGTCAGCGCTGAGATACGGGCTGTTCATTGGAGCGTTCTTGGAGCTAGGGCAGGACCGAGACCACCCCGAGAGGAAAGCAGCAGCTCCTTTCCTGTGAGCCAGCCCCGGAACTCACAGGGCAGAGGATGGGGCAGAGGACCAAAGAGAGGAGGCAGAATGGAGGTTTGAGGACTTCCCTGGCAGTCCAGGGGTTAAGGCTCTGCACTACCAACACAGAGGTTTGATCTCTGGTCAGGGAACTAAGATCCCAAATGTCATGTGGCACAGCCAAAAAAAAATTTTTTTTTATTTTTTAATTTAAAAAAATAAGGGGGGTTTGGGCAGAGTGAGCAAGTATTCAGAATGCAGGAACCAGAGCGGTAGAAATGGCCCTTTTCACAAGAGGAACAGTAGACTCAAAGACACAAAGCACCTGCCCTCACAGCAGCCAGTTTCCTTCTCTGCAATCTGGCCTGCATCCAACAGGAGCCTGGAGAGAATCTCCCTGCCAAGAGGTGACTGAGGGTGGAGTTTAAGCAGGCTCCTGAGGGACAGTAGATTTGTGACTAATAGTACCATTGGGAAGTTGATTCCAAGTGAAGAAAATGCATCCAGTGCCATTTAAGCAGAAGTAAGATCATAGCTCCTCAGTAACTCTTCCCTGGTGTCTCAGTGGGTAAAGGATCTGCCTGCAGTGCAGGAGATCCCAGTTCAATCCCTGGTCGGGAAGATCCTCTGGAGAAGGGAATGGCAACCTACTCCAGTACTCTTGCCTGGAGAATCCCATGGACAGAGGAGCCTGGTGTGCTACAGTCCATGGGGTCGCAGGAGTCGGACGTCATTTAGCAACTAAATCACCACCAAGATCATTAAGACCTGGATGTGTGTGTGTGAGTCGCTCAGTCATGTCTGACTCTTTGCAGTCCCATGGACTGTCGCCCGCCAGGCTCCTCTGTGGAATTCTCCAGGCAGGAATACTGGAGTGGATTGCCATTCCCTTCTCCAGGGGATCTTCCTGACCGAGGGACTGGACTCGGGTCTCCTGCATTGCAGGCAGATTCTTTACTATCTGAGCTACCAGGGAAGCCCAAGACCAGGATAATTTAATACAGATTCCTGTTTGTTAAAGGCTTTCCTCTTATTTCTTGGTGATGGGTTTCCTGCTCAAACGCACAAGTGACATCCCAGGAGCCCAGGTCAGTCCTCAGCACTGACTTCTAAACTGTCTTCACATTGATGGATCGTTGTCCCCATAGTGAGTACTCAGCCTCACGGAGTTCATGGCACCCTCACCTGAAGCATATAATTTACATAGAAATGTCAATAGATTATTTAAGAGGGCACTTTTGCTGATTGTGGCAATTCCAGAGCAACTAGGGGAGGGCAGAGGGAGGGTTGTGAAAGTCCAAGGCGATGATGGGTGCTCACTCAGGGATGAGAGGAGAAAGCTGAATGGCGTTTAG
This sequence comes from Madoqua kirkii, assembly GCA_006408675.1. Classification (NCBI taxonomy): domain Eukaryota; kingdom Metazoa; phylum Chordata; class Mammalia; order Artiodactyla; family Bovidae; genus Madoqua; species Madoqua kirkii. The sequence goes on along the minus strand of SJYC01085359.1, from coordinate 616 downwards.
ATGTTTCATTTCAGGGTGAAAGCAGGTGGTTAGAAATTAATAAAACGGAGGTGATTTCATCTACCCGGGATAGGCTTATGATTTCTAGAATGTTTTACTTAAATTCTGTTTCACTGCAGAGATCAGTGTTCTAGTAATTTCATAATGTACCCTTTGATTATTTCATTGTCTCTTTGCAGTGGGCAATTAGCCTTCTGTGTCCTGGAATTAGTGTCAGGCAATAATATGTTTTATAGAATTTGTATGATGACTTACTTCAGTGCCTACGTATTTAGAAAACTAAGAGAATTGAAGGGGGGTTATTTTCAGAATTTTGAGCTGGATAATATCTTGAAGATATTGGACATAATGTATTGCTTTGTGTTGCATTCTGGCATTCCCCAAAATATAATTTGCAAGTTCATTTTTAGACACAATCCATTTAATTAAAATTCTCATGGTAACTTTCATATGCAGCAAATGAATTTTCTCTGAAAGGATTAAACATCTCAGCTTTGAAGCTGGATGAGTGATTATTATAAAAGCTAAATTAATACAATTTGACCTAATTTCAAGACAGTGACAATAACATAAGTAGCCTTATAAGAGTGGCTTTATTGCAAATATGTAAGTTTAC
>SJYC01085358.1:0-31783 GCA_006408675.1 Madoqua kirkii | reverse complement strand
GAGTAACGTCAAGTAGAGATATAAAGAAAAATAAGGTTTGGGGTTACAGTGTGACATCCACAGGAGATCGGGGCAGGAGAGGGTCTGTCACGTGAATGGGGCCATAGATCACGTGGGGTCCAGAGCATACTCACTGGTGCAAGGCTTTGGGTTTTATTTTGAGTGAAGCTGGGAAGTGTTGGAGCAGAGAAGCAAGGAGATCTGCCTATGCTCTCAATACGTGTCTCGCTAAATTACAGACCTCCACGCCTCATAAGAAGGAATTGTGTCCAGGTCAGGATGGAGCCTCAAAAGTCACGTGAGCAGATACCCAGCAGGCGTGGGACCAAGAGAAGCAGGAACCAGGAACCAGGACTGGCTTCCTCTGCCCTTGGCCCGTATCCTCTCCGGGCCAACCCACCAGCCTCTTTGCTTCTCCCCTAGAGCCTCCTATTCCTGACCTGCTCACGCTTCCATACCCCCCGGAAACATGGCCCTGCCTGGACGCCTTCTGCCCTGCCCACAGCCTCTCAGCTCATCACCTGCAAGACCCAGAGGCAAACACACGATCTGTCATCAGTTTTCACGCAACCAGAGATCGGGTCTCCACTTTCTAAATACGTGGCTTTCAGCAGGTTGCCTTATGCATCAGACTTCAGTGTCCTCACCAGTAAAAGCCCACCCGCCTCGAGGGGCAGATTAAGCGAGAAGATGTATGAGACTCGGTGCACACTGGCTGCGTGAGAGGCCCTGTGCACCCTGCTGCCGCCGGCACGCGCCTGTGTCTGCACCGTTTCATGCGTGTGCTCTTGTTCTGCATATGGGATCACGTGTATTGGTTCTGTTCTACCGTAAAACCTTCAAGAGTAGGAGCCGGGGCTCAGAATTCCTTGTATTCCTCACAGGGCGTCGGGTGGGCGGTGGTGGCCCTCAGTCCTCTGCTGGCTGGGCAGCTGCTTGTGCACCAGCCGTCTATCTCCCCTGCCACCTCGCTTTCCCCACCATGAGCCCCTCCAGCTGCACAGCCTCAGAGGCATGCCTGCCGGAGGCGGCCCTGTGGCAGACTCTTCCACACCCCTCCTGAGTATTTCTCATTATCGGCAGACACTTCCCTGGGTGTGTGTCTTCCCAGACTCAAGTTTAGTGCATCTCAAACCTGCCTCCTCTAAATGCCCATTTCTCCCGGATTCATCCTTCTGGGAGCACAGCCTCCATTAATCTCTGTCAGTGAGTCAAGAGGGCTTTGTAAATTCTTCCCTTTCCCTCGACTTTCCCGGTGTCCCACCTGGACAGACTCATCAGCCCCTGATCCAGCCTAGAGATACTCACAGCCCACCCGCCTGGCACACCTCAGCCAGGGTATATTTACGAGCGGAGATGATAGTTCTTGCCAATGGTGAGGGTGAAGAGTGGGTGCTGCGGAGGGCAGCTCAGTGACTTGCTTCAGGGTTCTCTGAGTGAAGCACCTCACGGTCACCTTGCTGTGACCAGAGTCTCACCAGAGTCTCAGTGGCCAGCGGAGCCAGCAGTGTGCCCCCAGCTCCCCCGTGACAGTGTTCCTCCTTAATTGTTACCGAATGCCAGTGCCTGTGCCCAGCACACAGTGGGGCTAAACAGACTGATGTTTGGAGCCAAGGAAGTTTATTGCAGGGCCATAAAAGAAGATTTGTGGCTTGTGCCCCACAAACCCCAGAGCTCCCGAGAGGGTTTCAGCACAACTTTTAAAGGCAAGAGAGGGAAGAGGTGTGGTCAGTTGTTGTAAACTTCTTGATGTCAGAATCCTTTCTTCTTATAACTACACACCTAGATCAGCTCACCATGTTCCTGTAAACCTCCAACAAGACAAGTGTTATTCTCTCTTCTGCAACTCTTCATCTTTATATGAATGAACTGTCACCTGAGTGTCCTGAGAGTGGACTGTCCCGTGCATTTCAGGCTGTGCTGTGCTTAGTTGCTCAGTCATGTCCGACTCCTTGCAACCCCAGGCTGCAGCCCGCCAGGCTCCCCTGTCCATGGGGATTCTCCAGGCCAGAATACTGGAGTGGGTTGCCATGCCCTCCTCCAGAGGATCTTCGTAACCCAGGGATTGAACCCAGCTCTCCCACACTGCAGGCAGATTTTTCACCCTCTGAGCCACCAGGGAAGCCCGTTTCAGGCTGTAGGCAACACGCTTTTACAAAAAGTGCTAGCTGACATGACTCAGCACAGGCACTATAACAGATCCAACATGGAGTCAGATCTGTTCTTTCCTGTCACAGTATCCACTGAAGGAAGCCTGGTTGTTTGTCAAAGCCCCCAAGGTGCCATATCAATAAAGGTTCTTTTTTGGTAGAGACTCATCTAAGAAGTAATATCTGTAAGTAATTTAGCTGAGCAAAGGCCTCCATTGATTAACTTTTCTTCCCTTTATTAACTCCGCTTCTAAGAAGAAGCATGTGACAATAAAGCAGCTCCTGTGAGCTATTTTGTGTGGATGGAGAGTGGATTCACGCCCTTCCTCACTTCCCTCTGGCTAGACTCCGTTTCCATGAGGGCTCCAGGGAGGCGAAAGGGTCCTCTTTCCTCCAGGATGGGTTTTGCATGTTTGACTTCACTAAGGTAAAGACTGGATAGTATATCTAGGGAACTTGCAATGGAGAGTTGAAATTAGTGTTTCCTGTTAGTCCTCAGTTAATTAGAAAATTAAATTAATCACAACCCTCATTCCCAGAGCTTTCTGGTTAATTGATGTGTTACTGTATTTGGGTTAGAGAAGATCCCAGGAGGCACAGAGATATAATTGTGTAAAATTAGAGGATGGAAGGAAGAAGGAACTGCAGACGGTTTGCAAAGTTGCAAGGCAGCAGTCCCGTGGCCAAGACATTGCTTGGGAGCCCTGGGGCCAGAGTGTGAATCCTCGGGACACACCAGCCGTGAGTCCAGAGCTATTTCAAGGAGGTGAAGGTGTTGCCTTGCACTCTGCATCTGATGAAGAAAAGAAATCTGAAGTGCTAACCCTAAATTAGAATCATTTAAAATGCAAATGTTTTTCTTCTCTCAAATATGGGTCATCTTGAATAGTCTCCTAGTATGTAGACTAGATTTGTTTAGAAATACACAAAGTGGAGAACAGTCTAGACGCTTGAGGAGCCAAAAGACTAAACAGCTGAGGGATTTAGATGGGACATCCTCAGTCTTAATATAAAGTTTTAGATGTCCCAATGAGAGACCTTTACCAGGAAACAAATTGCAATCCGAATGATCCACGTTGTTGTTAAGTCACTAAGTTGTATCTGACTCTTTGTGACTCCATGGACTGCAGCACACCAGGCTCCCCGTCCTTCACTACCTCCCAGAGTTTGCTCAAACTCATGTCCATTGAGTCGGTAACACCATCCAATGGTCTCATCCTCTATTGCCCCTTCTTCTCTTGCCCTGAATCTTTCCTAGCATCATGATCTTTTCCAATGAGTTGGCTCTTCACATCAAGGGACCAAAGTATTGGAGCTTCAGCTTCAGTATCAGTCCTTCCAATGAATGTTCAGGGTTGATTTCCTTTAAGACTGCCTGGTTTGATCTCCTTGTAGTCCAAGGAGCTGTCAAGAGTCTTGTCCAGCACCATAATTCAAAAGTATCAATTCTTCAGCACTCAGCTTCTTTCTGGTCCCACTCTCCCATCGGTACGTGACTACTGGAAAAACCATAGCTTTAACTAAACAGACTTTTGTTGGCAAAGGGATGTCTCTGCTTTTTAATACACTGTCTAAGTTTGTCATAGCTTTCCTTCCAAGGATCAAGCATCTTTTAAATTCATGGCTGCAGTCACTGTCTGCAGTGGTTTTGGAACCCAAAGAAAGAAAATTTGTCTCTGTCTCCACTTTTCCCCTGATATTTGCCGTGAGGTGATGGGACCGAATGCCATGGTCTTAGCTTTCTGAATGTTGAGTTTTAAGCCAGCTTTTTCACTCTCCTCTCCCACCCCATCAAGAGGCACTTTAGTTCTTCTTTGCTTTCTGCCATTAGAGTGGTAACATCTGCAAATCTGAAGTTGATATTTCTCCCTGCAAGCTTTATTCCAATTTCTGTTTTATCCAGCATAGCATTTTGCGTGGTGTACTCTGCATAGAACTTGAATATGCAGGGTGACAGTATCAGCCTTGGCATACTCCTTTCCCGATTTTGAACCAGTCTGTTCTGTGTTTGTTTGAACTGTTTCTTCTTGACCTGCATACAGGTTTCTCAGGAGGCGGGTCAGGTGATCTGGTATTCCCATCACTTTAAGAATTTTCCACTGTTTGTTGTGATCGACACAGTCAAAGGCTTTAGTGTGGTCAGTAAATGATCCATGCTGGGGCTTAAAGCCTATGGTGGAAGCAGAGCTTGCATAATGGCCCTTGCCTTGGAAGATGCTAATGAAAACTGAGGTTGGTATGTGGACTAAGTACTGTTTACGACTCCATAAAATCTCTTATAGGTTAGTCAGGGGGAATGCTTGTTCAATAAAGAGTTGCTTGTAATTGTCATCCAGCCTTTTATAATTTTTGTCCTTGGGGCTAGGGGTGGCAAGCTGGCTGTGGGCAAATCATGGAATTGGCCCCCACACATTTTTGTTTCTCCTTTTGGACCCAGTAACTTTAGGTTGTACACCGATTGCTTATTTAAAAGTCTCATAACCTTAGATGAGAATACACTTCCCTGCATTTTTAGAAAACTGACTTGATTTGACTCTCCAGCCACTGAAATAATAGCACAAATAAACATAGAGTGGTTTACTGTGTGCATGGCACCCTGCTAAACCGTCCACATGCATTATAGTCTTAATACTCAGAACACCTTCTGTCTGAGAGTCACTAGTACCCCCACCTCTACAAGCAAGGAGCTGAGAGAGGCTCAGTAACGTGCTCAAGGCGGCAAGCCGGCAAGGGCAGGGTTGGGATTCAGACTCTGCCATCTAACTCCCAGCTTGCTGTGGTGACCGCTGTGCCAGGGCCGTGGAAGAGAGCCTTGTCCCAGACGCTCCAGGGAGGCTCTGCAAGGGAGAAAGAGACAGAGAGGAAAGGAATGAGAATGTTCTTGTTTTCCCTTAACTTCAGGAAGAAAAGCTGACCAGCTTGCACCTTCCTGGGCACAAAGGGAGGCTGTCTGATGCTTATATTGGAGCAGAGATAAAAATGCATTAAAAAAAGGCAGGATAAAAAGGTCCTTGACTGACCGTAGTGACAAATAAGTGACATCTAACAAAGAGCCCGGAGCACACATAACCTTGATCTCCCATCATGACACAATTTCCACCTGTTAGTAGAGGCAGGATGTTATAATAAATGATGAAATGCGCAGGAGCTAGGGACCTACTTTCAGAATCTAGTTATTTTAGAACAAAATGAAGCTGCTTCTTTTTTTCCCGTCTCTGTCTAGCAGTGGGCATCAACTGAGCAGAGGTACAGTGGTCCCCAAAAAGATGAGGGGCGTGCGTGCTGGCAAGCATAGCCTTTATCTTGTGGACGCGGTGATGGGGAGGGCAGTCTGCTGAGAAAGCAATGAAAGAACCACATTTCAGTTTTAATTCCTCATTCATAAACTTCATTTAAAAAGGAGAGAGAATTCTAGAATCCACAAACTGGTGGAAAATAATGGGTTTTTCCTCCTAAAAAGGAACGTCTTTGTCATAAAGCTGCACCTGCATTCTTGGATAAAATATACCACTGTTGCGTGCAATGTGGTTTCCATAGGAGGAATTATCAGCAGATGACCTGTAATGAATCATATGCCACGGCTGCAGGCTGCTAATACCAAGATTAATTCTCTTCTGATGGGGAGGCTGCTCACATTCGGATGGAAATGTTGATGGTGCTGGGTTTGGGATGAGTTCTAATATATTTGTTTGCTTTCCAGCACTCCTGAGATGCAGACGAAAAAGGGAGGTGGCAGGTGTACAATATGTTCATCCGCTTTGTGCTATGTGTGTGGGGGGAGGAAGGCAGTGAAGGCATCTTTTCTAATAAACAGCCCTCTTTCTCTTGGCAGGTCCCCAGACATTTCCAGGTCTTGGTGCCTTTGGGTTTTAGAGCCAGTTTTTCAATATAGAACATTTGGAGAGGGTGATCACTATTCATTTCAACTTACTCTTTCCCTGAATGTACATTCCTGGATTTATATCCAACAGTTGCGATGCTATGAAACAGATGGTAATCTGGGCACGGCAGCATTGTTAGTAACAACTGGTGCATCTCCGTGGATGTGTGTAAGGTGTAAGAGTGATAAGGGCCGTGTATCGAGACTCTGATCTGGAAAAAACCCTGAAAAGACCTTGATGCCGGGAAAGATTAAGGGCGGGAGGAGAAGGAGATGACAGAGGATAAGGTGGTTGGATAGCATCACCGACTCAGTGGACATGAGTTTGAGCAAGGTTCCAGAGACAGTGAAGGACAGGGAACCCTGGTAAGCTGCAGTCCATGGGGTCACAAAGAGCCGGACATGACTGAGCGACTGCACAGCAGCATTGAGACGTGTGTTGTGTGCTTGTGACCTGCCGGGCAAGGCACCAGTCACGTTTTGTGTGTAACTTACTAATCTTCCCAGTTCCTCCATAAAGTAATCGTTATTATCTCAGTTTTAAAACTGAGGTGCATGTCATTTAAACAGCCTGCCTAAGATCTTTCAACTAATAAGCAGCAGAGCCCAGATTCAGCCCCAGGTGGTTCTGGAACTGGCGTGCTAGACATCGCGCTGCCAGCCCGCTGCTAGAGATGCATGTGTGTGTTGATGGCAGGGTGGCACCTCTTGTTTTTGATTTGCACTTCAAGTGCCTTCGTGACTCGTCTAATCACCCTCGTATGCAGGCACCAAAATGATCCTCCAGAGAAAGTATCTCTCTCCATTATATTTCTTTTTCCACTTTATGATCACAATTTTTTCTCCATCTCAGGTGAATGGGCAGCTTGCTTTCCTCACCCTCTCCCAATTCTGGTTATGCTGCTTCTGCTTTGCAGATTGACGCAGCTGCAGCAGGCAGAAAATCAGGTGCCTCGGTGCGTCCACGCGCCACGCGTTTACTGGGGCATCAGATGCGGGCGTCACAGAGGCTTCCCTTCTTCTTTCGAGGGGGAGCTGCGTCTTAAAGACCTTGTTTATTCATCACTTCTGTCTCCTAAATTTCCCTTCCTGAAAACAGTAAGACTTGGGGACTCTGAAGGTCATCTTTCCATGGCACACTTGATTGCTTAGGGAAAGAAACTTAAAAACACTCTCTTTAGAAGGGAAGGTGTAGTTTCCCCAGAGTAAACGTTTTCAGCCAGATCCTGGAGAGGTCTTGTCTCCCAGCAGCCCTGAGTTGAGGGCTTTGTTAAGTGAACAATAGCAGCTTCAAAAATTAACGGTGAACAAAACATTTAAACTGCAGCCAGTGGCCTTGTGTTCGGACGTGTGGTTGGTGGGTGAGAACCAGACTCCGGTGACAATGAATCTTTGGATTCTGGAAATTCAAGAGCAGCCGTGCAGTCTCTCTGGGGTCACCACCTTTCTTTTTATAGGAATAGAGAGAGGAATCCTCTCTCCTAAGGAAAGTTAGCTTCTCAGGCACCAAAGCCCATTGTACTTTCGTTGTGTCATTGATTAAGTTCAAACACAATGTTCTTATTCAGATGCAACTGTGTGCTAGGACAGAACCGCAAAGAGACATCTCATTTCTTTTCCTGTGTGAGTGCTTAGTCGCTCAGTCCTAACTGTCTTCAGCCCCATGGACCTGGCCCCCCATTCTCCTCTGTCCATGGGATTTCCCAGGCAAGAATACTGGAACGAGTTGTCATTTCGTACTCCAGGGGATCTTCCCAACCCAGGGATGGAACCCATGCCTCTTGCATCTCCTGCATTAGCAGGCAGATTCTTTACTGCTGTGTCACCTGGGACGCCCAGTTATTTTTCTATCACTCTACCTTATTTTGTTACAGTTCTGCTGATCGTCAAGTAGTTTTTCAAGGCTCCACTATCATTTCTGTAAAATGGAAAGAATCAGACCTTCCGTATTAACTTCTCAGAGTTGTCAGAAAAATGAAATCGTTCAGGTATCAGAACTCAGAATGGCTCAAACTCAGTGCCAGGTGTCGGTTTGTTGATGCTTCTGTTGCAGTTGAAATACCGCAGCGATTGTTCCGAGTGTCCCAGTGGAGGGCTTGCTCTGGGCAGACAACTGTATTCATCCTGTCATAGAAAATGAGGGAGCGAGTCTGTCTTTGCACACACACCACCCAGTAGCATGTGGCAGGTGCTGAGGGCCAGGCTGATGCTCCTGGAGGCCAGGGGATGGAGGGTGGGCATCGCCGGGTGCTGCCTGCCTTCTGTTCTGCCAGACTTCGGGGCGAGCGCTGTCAATGCTCTAAAGAAGGATGGAGCTTCTCTCCAGGTGGGGGGGAGTCTTCGTGGAAGAGCTTGAGTTTTGGTGCACCCTTGGGTGTTAGACACAATTCAGTAAGTTATTGCGTGTGTGCATGTCACAGTATTGAGGCTTCTGCAGTGGCTCAGGGGCTAAAGAATCCACCTGCAGAGCAGGAGACACTGGAGACACAGGTCTGAATTCTGGGGCAGGAAGATCCCCTGGAGGAGGGAGTGGCAGCCCATTCCAGGATTCTTGCCTGGAGACCCCCATGGACTAAGGAGCCCGGCAGGCTACAGTCTGTAGAGTCACATAGAGTCAGACAGGAGGCAAGTGACTGAGCACGTGTGTATGCACGCATGTTATTAGAAAAATATAGAAGAAAGATTCTTCAGGAAGAGAGGATGCCAAGGCCAAACACAAGAGAAGCACAGACATGTCTGCACAGGGCTCAGGCGTCCGCGGTGGGGAGTGTAGGCTGTGTGCACAGCAGCAGTGCAGGGGCTTCCAGAAAAGACACCAGGGCGGGGGCTGCAGGGAGCCGAGAGTGGTGCTGAAAGCTATCTGGAAGTCATGGGGTGGAGAGGAGACCAGCCAGTGGCGTGGCTGTGCCGGGAGCACTTCTGATCCCGCTGTTCTTGCCCTGGAAGACCCAAGTCCGCTGCCCTCGCTGGGGAAGACGCCATCTGGGTCTCCCTGGGTCTCCACAGCCAAGGCAAAGCGAGGGTGATTGATGAAGAGAAGGATCGAGGCACAGCTCTGATGGCTGGGCGTCTTGCCGGGGGTGGAGGGAAGGAGTCTTGAAAGAGGGCAAGGCTCCAGGTAGTGTGTTAATAAGCACAAGTGCGGCAGCCTCTTGGAATAGATGCTGCAGAGCGAATTCAAGCTTTGGGAGTGTGTTTGGAATGAATTTGGAGCTTGCTGGGCCAACGATTCTTGCAGTTGCCGAAGTCATGGACCTGAATGAGATCCTGTAGGGAAAGAACTTTGAAAAAGAGGGCTGAAAACAAACGATCAGAGCCAGCCAAGGACGGGAAACGGTCCAGCCAAACGCGCTTCCAGGGCAGGCGAGCATTTCAGTCCCGAGGTGCAGGGACAGTCATACCAGTAAAGCTCCTCAGGTTTCACAGGCAGGAGCCCGGGGCTTGGGTTTGATGGAGATGCATTTGCAGTGAGGTGTGATGCTCCAGAGGTGAGGTTCGATTTTGATTCCTCCCATTTTTTCCAGCTTCATTTATTTCCTTCTCTACCCTCGTGAGCATTTCTTCATGGCAAAGCAATCCCTGAACTCTTGGCTCCTGCATATTGACAGAACTCTGCTGAAAGGAGGCGCCCTCCTGAGCTGATTAGCAGCCTGTGCCCGGGGCTGCATGTTTGAGGATGTGGGCCACAGAGGGGGAGAGCTGGGGGTTGGCACGCTTGGGGAGTGGGCTCACTGTGGGCCCCAGTAGGCCTGGTACATGGAAATTGAGACCAGTGCTGGGTAAGTGGTAGGAGAAAGCAGGGCTTTACTTTGTTTTCATTGATTTATCCGTGTGGCCCCATAAATATTCAGTTTACATCCGGTGGACTCTGTTTACAAAATCAAAGTAGAAAAGCAGCTTCTCTGAAGGCCTTCAGTCTTTGTGGGTTTATCTGTGAGTCCTCCAAGAATGCATCACTAGGAGAATTCCTCCCCTCACCAAACTCCACAAAAGGATGAGGATGCCTTAATTGCAGGCATCTGCAGAAAGCAGGGTTCATCAACAGTTGTAGACTGTTGGCGCTGGAAAGGATTTTAGACCTACAGGTCATCTGGCACACATGTTCAATTTAAAGGTCAGGAAGCAACTCAGAGAAGGGAGTGACTTCCAGCCCTGAGTTCCTGTGAACTCAAGACAGTGTGCTCCGGGGAGGGCACACAGTCCCCCAGGTGAGGGAAAGTGGCAAAGGGATAAAGCTCTCAGCACAGTCTGAGAGCCTTAGTTTATCAATATTTTTAATTGAAGTGTAGTTGATTTATAGTGTTGGGACTTCTCTGGTGGTTCAGTGGTTAAGACTTCACCTTCTAATGCAGGGGCTGTGGGTTTGATCCCTTGTTGGGGAGCTAGGATCCCACATGCCTTGTGGCCCAAAAAACCAAAAGCCCCATAAAACATAAGCAGTATTGTAAGCCACCAGGATACCCATCAAATTCAATAAAGACTTTGCAAAAAATGGCCACATCCAGAAAGAAAACTCTTTGCAGTGTTTCATTAATTGCTCCTGCACAGCAGTGATTCAGTTATATTCAGTTCAGTTCAGTCACTCAGTCGTTTGCAACCTCGTGGACTGCCGCACGCTGAGCTCCCCAGTCCATCACCAACTCCTGGAGCTTATTCACACACATGTCCATCAAGTCAGTGATGCCATCCAACCATCCCCTCCTCTGTCGTCCCCTTCTCCTCCTGCCCTCAATCTTTCCCAGAGTCAGGGTCTTTTCAGATGAGTCAGCTCTTCACATCAGGTGGCCAAAGGATTAGAGTTTCAGCTTCAGCATCAGTCCTTCCAATGAATATTCAGGACTGAGTTCCTTTAGAATGGACTGGATACATAGATTCTCTTCTTTAATATTCTGAGAGTCTTAATGTATGTTTAGTAATCATTACTTGCCAATACCCTGAGGGCTCTTACGTAAGCAGCCTGGTAAAGACTGTCCTTTGTTAGTATTCACAGACAAAGAGGCAGATTAAGCTGGAATGCTAAAGAAATGCCCAACTAATTCCCAATACCAATCGCTTAAAATACAGAAACAAACACCAATCCCCTCCCCCTCAAAACACCCTATTATTATGAGACTGAAAATTAGTATTGGCCAGAGGATGAAATGGTTGGATGGCATCGCTGACTCAGTGGACATGAGTTTGAGCAAGCTCCAGGAGATACAGAGGGACAGGGAAGCCTGGCGTGCTGCCGGCCATGGGGTTGTGACACAATTTAGCGACCGAGCAGCAATAATTCACATTCAAAAACAGTGAGACTGTCGCAAGTCAACTTTGGTTAATTAAAGTAGCCAGTCTTGAGGTCTTCGCATTTAATCCCTAGTTGTCCTTGACTGATGAGTTGAAATCTAAAACGTACTGTTTTTCCAGAAAAGACTGTTCTAAACTGAGAGTCTCTATTTGAGAAGATGCTGGAAACGTTTTCCCCTGTGTTTGTCATTCATTCCTGCCTAACAGATTATCTCAGAGCTTAGTGAGCAGCTTGAGATGACAGACGTGGAAAGAACAGAAATTTTAGAGACATGTAAATCTTGTTCAAGTAACAGCTCTGGTTCTGCACTGCAGAGGCTTTAGGGATTCCCCATAGTCACAGAGTTCTGGAGTTTTATTATGTCTAAAACAGCAACACTGGTAGCCAACTGTCAGAGCTGATAACGTGGCGTCAGATACACACCTGAAAACACCTTGTACCACCTGTGCCTTAAGTAAGAGCATCATGAAATGAACTTGTCTTTTCTTTGTTGTCCTAACAACATTCATCCGTAACAGTTCACTGGACTTGGAACTGATGAGTGGTTCTCTCACTGGATCCAGACGGAAACTGGCATTAAAGTCACTTCCAATGGTAGTTCCACGCCTCCCCTCCAGAAAGCAGTAGCTGGTGCTCACAAGACAGGAAACCAAAGATATAACATGGGTGATCTTAATGGCACATATCATATCATATCATATAAGTGATGGCCAGAGCCATGCACACCGAGCTGGGGACTCTCTGCTCAAATCAGTGGAGGGGACTGTAAGGCAAAGACCATACCTGTTGCATACAGTCAGAAGCATGAGCTTTGTAGAGTTCCACACAGGAAATCAGAAAAGAAAGAGCAAGGCAGTGGGAAATGTTAACAGCAAATAGGAAAAAGGATCATGTCTTTGAGCCACAGCCATGCTCATAAGAAGAAAAATCAATAAGAAGAAAATTACAAAAGCCAAATATAGAGAGCCTGGACACAGAGGAGCAGACAGAAGAGAGAATGTGGCGAGCTGCTGGTTAGTCAGAAGCCTCAGCACACAGTAGTCAAGGAAATTCAGATAGAGGTGGAAAGGGGGTATCTGGCTTATAAAGTTAGTAAATGTTTTTAAAACAGATGATTTCCAATTTGAGTACTGATGCAATAAAAGCAAAACAGGCACCCTCTCTCAGCACTTGGTGGGCGTGCAGACTGGATGGACGGGTTCCAAACAGGAGACTGCCTTGAAAAGGCTCAGGTGCCTTGACCCAGAAATTCCACATCCAGAAATTTATCCCAAGTAAATAATATTATGTAGGGTAAAACTATGCACCATGGGGACTGCAGCCATGCAATTAGAAGACGCTTACTCCTTGGAAGAAAAGTTATGCCCAACCTAGATAGCATATTCAAAAGCAGAGACATTACTTTGCCGACTAACATCCATCTAGTCAAGGCTATAGTTTTTCCAGTGGTCATGTATGGATATGAGAGTTGGACTGTGAAGAAGGTTGAGCGCCAAAGAATTGATGCTTTAGAACTGTGGTGTTGGAGAAGACTCTTGAGAGTCCCTTGGACTGCAAGGAGCTCCAACCAGTCCATTCTGAAGGAGATCAGCCCTGGGACTTCTTTGGAAGAAATGATGCTAAAGCTGAAACTCCAGTACTTTGGCCACCTCATGGGAAGAGTTGATTCATTGGAAAAGACTCTGATGCTGGGAGGGATTGGGGACAGGAGGAGAAGGGGACAACCGAGGATGAGATGGGTGGATGGCATCATGGACTCGATGGACATGAGTCTGAGTGAACTCTGGGAGCTGGTGATGGACAGGGAGGCCTGGCGTGCTGCAAATCATAGGGTCGCAAAGAGTCGGACACGACTGAGCGACTGAACTGAACTGAGCACTTTTTAGATAATAAAATCTCAAAAGGATATCCATTAAAATTATATTTAAAAATAAGTTTAATAGTAATGGCAGATGTTTATTTTGCACTTAGGTGCCAGGCACTGTGTCTGTGTATTTAAATATGTGTGTGTGTGTGTGTGTGTGTGTGTGTGTGTGTGTGTGTATTGACACACATACATGCATGCATGTATTTGTAAGTGGACCCTTGAACAGCAAAAGTTTGAGCTGTATGGATCCACTTATGTGACTTTTTCCACCAAATATGTACAGGAGTATTTCTGATCCAAACTTGATTGAATGTGTGGATGTGGAGAACTGACTTACTGTTGCACATGGACTTTTGACTGGGGGACGGTTGGCACCCCCAACCCCATGTGTTCTTCAGGGGTCAGCTGTATATATATATGTGTGTGTGTGTGTGTGTGTGTGTGTGTGTGTGTGTGTGTGTGAATGGGGGTGTGTGTGTATGTTACAGGTTCTCATTTCATTTTCAGAACCAACCCTATAAAGTAGGAATGATTGTTCTCCAGTTTACAGACATAGAGACTGAGTTGGAGAATTCAGTAAGTCACACAAAGTCATATACACATTGAAATACCCAGTCTCAACCCAGCTGCACTGAAAAAGCGAACACCGTCAGGAGAAGCCCCCATAGCTTGCTTTTGGAAACGTGGTTCCTCGGCTTGCTTGGGAAGGTTTTCGTTTTTGTCTTGATCTTTCTTTATTTGTCTGTGTGAGGTCTTAGCTGTGCAGGTGGGCTCTTCACTGCAGGGGCAGACTCTAGAGCCTGCGGTGGGGGCAGGATGCTCAGTAGTGGAGGCGTGGGCTTTGTTGCCCCGTGGCATCCCCGACCAGGGATCAAGCCTGTGTCCCCTGCATTGGAAGGCAGACTCCCAACCTCTGGGCCACCAAGGAAGTCCCAGGATTTTCACTTGTGAAACAGATGTGACAGGTTCTTGCTTGCTTTTTTGGCTTCTGACTACAAATGAAAATGAAGATGTTTTCTTTGTTAATACAAAAGAAGTATCTACTCTTTTCAGTTCAGTCGCTCAGTCGTGTCCGACTCTGTGACCCCATGAATCGCAGCACATCAGGCCTCCCTGTCCATCACCAACTCCCGGAGTTCACTCAGACTCACGTCCACTGAGTCAGTGATGCCATCCAGCCATCGCATCCTCGGTCGTCCCCTTCACCTCCTGCCCTCAATCCCTCCCAGCATCAGTGTCTTTTCCAATGAGTCAATTCTTCCCATGAGGTGGCTAAAGTATTGGAGTTTCAGCTTCAGCATCAGTCCTTCCAAAGAACACCCAGGGCTGATCTCCTTCAGAATGGACTGGTTGGATCTCCTTGCAGTCCAAGGGACTCTCAAGAGTCTTCTCCAGCACCACAGTTTAAAACCATCCATTCTTTGGCGCTCAGCCTTCTTCATAGTCCAACTCTCACATCCATACATGAGCACTGGAAAAACCATAGCCTTGACTAGGTGGACCTTAGTCGGCAAAGTAATGTCTCTGCTTTTCAATATGCTATCTAGGTTGATCATAACTTTTTTTCCAAGGAGTAAGCATCTTTTAATTTCATGACTGCAGTCACCATCTGCAGTGATTTTGGAGCCCAAAAAATAAAGTCTGACACTGTTTCCACTGTTTCCCCATCTATTTCCCATGAAGTGGTGGGACCAGATGCCATGATCTTCGTTTTCTGAATGTTGAGCTTTAAGCTACTCTTTTAGGAGATGCCTTTCCCCCCCGCCCGAAGTATTTTCTAAGCTGAGAAAGGGGTCAGGCAATGTGAGAAGGATGTGGTCCCCCTTGGGTTTTACAGACTGGGTTTAACCACGTGATGTCTAAGCCGAGCTGGGCAGGCTGAGAGTGGCCGGAGCAGGGAGCCTGAACAGGCTCCAGGAGGCAGGACCCGGAGGGGATGCAGAGTGGCTCCGGGATCCACACCAGGCTTTGCATGACGTAGTTCACCTTTGCTTCTTTCTAAAATGAACTTGAAAATGTTTTCCCTTTACCTACTGGAGAACTTCTGGAAAGTCATGTGAAGATGTGTGCTTGGTGAGTGGACTCATTCCTGGAGCAAAGGAGCTCAGTGGCTTAAGGAAGCCTTTGGTGAAGACCGCTGCACAGAAGGAAGACGTATCCGCAGCATGATGCGTACTGTGAAACGGCTACCGGTTCACGGAGTTTCCTAAGAAACAGGCGCAATGAATCTCGTATTAATGCTGACTAGAGGGAGCATCAGAGCGTCTGCTGTGAAGTGTGCAGAGCACAGGGAAGCCTTGGAGAAGATTCCACTGAGTGTCACATGCTTAGACTTAATGTTCTCCACTCCTGAAACAGGAAACCAGAAGCTCACCAGTCACACATCATGTTTACATTTTGGAAAGGTAAGTCTACAGTGTCATTTCCATAAGGTTGTAAAGGCAGATAAACATTGTCTTCTATTAAACACACTTTCCAGTTCTGCTGTGGTTGTGGGCAAGTCTTCTCTTCGACTGTTTCAGTTTCACAACTCTGAGAGCTGACTGCTGCCCCTGAACCTGTGGGGACGGAAAAGAGCAGACTGTGGACAGACACACAGACACACACAGACACTGACAAACCCACAGACACACAGACACACACAGACACTGACAAACCCACATGCAGACCGACTCACAGACACAGACACAGGCATATGCACAGACACAAACTCGACACACAGAGATTCACACACACACACAGACAAATGCATAGATGCAAACTCATACAGACACACACATAGATGAATACACAGACAGAGACACACAGACATGCACACACACAGACATGCACACACAAAGACACACACACATAAACTCAGACACACAGACACACAAATATATGCACAGACACAAACTCAGACACACAAAGATTGGCACACACACACACAGACATATGCATAGATATAGACTCATACAGACACACACACAGACACAGAGACATGCACGCACACAGACACACAGATACATACACAGACACACAGAGACAAACTCATACATGCACAGACTCACATACACAGACTCACACACACAGACATATGCACAGACACAAACTCAGGCACACAGGCACACAGAGATTCACACACAGACATAGATGTACATACAGACACACACACAGACACAGAGACATACACACACATGGACACACAGATACATACATAGATACACAGACACAAACTCATACAGACTCACACACAGACATGCACACACATAAACTCAGACACACAGCGATTCGCACATAGACATAGATGTACACACAGATACACACAGAGAGACATAAATATATATAGACTCATACACATACATAGACATACACACAGACACAGACGCACAGACACACACACACAGTACGCACAGACCCACTCACACGTTTTGGCTGGATGCTGAACACCAGCTGTTCTCCCAGACAGCTCCGTGAGGGCCTCGGGCCGGCCGGCAGCTCTAGGCCGCTGGCTTCCACAGTACAGGTTTCAGAGCATCGCCATCAGCGTCACCTGGGATCTTGTTACACAGGTGATTTCTCAGCTCCCACCCCGGGTGCACGGGTCAGTCGGGGGACTGTCTTCCCCTAGTGCTCTTTCACAAGTTGGTTCTGTTGCACTCAGGGCAGTCAGAGAAAGTGCCAGATGGCTGGCAGTGTTGATGGGAGCAAATCTGGACAGAGAAGAAACTGCAAACGTAATGCCCCCGTGCGTATTAAAAAGCAGAGACATTGCCGACAAAGCTCCGGCTAGTCAAGGCTGTGGGTTTCCAGTAGTCACATTTGGATGTGAGAGTTGGACCATAAAGAAGGCTGAACGCTGAAGAATTGATGCTTTTGAACTGTGGTGCTGGAGAAGATTCTTGAGAGTCCCTTGGACTGCAAGGAGATCCAACCAGTCCATTCTGAAGGAAATCAACCCTAAATATTCATTGGAAGGACTGATGCTGAAGCTGACGCTCCAGTACTTTGGCCACCTGAATGGAAGAGCAGGCTCATTAGGAAAGACCCTGATGCTGGGAAAGATTGGGGGCAGGAGGAGAAGGGGACGACGGAGGATGAGATGGTTGGATGGCATCACCAACTCGATGGACATGAGCAAGCTCAGGGAGATGGTGAAGGACAGGGAAGCCCGGCGCACTGCAGTCCATGGAGTTGCCAAGAGTCGGACATGGCTGAGCAGCTGAACGACAGCGGCCTCCGTGCAGTGCGTATCGGCGTCACGAGAATGCGCTGCCAGCTCCAGCCAGCACTGCCTTTCCTGGTCTCGGTGCAAACCAGCTCTTCCCAGCCTCGCCCTTCATCTTTGAGATAGACCCAAATCCCGAGTCTCTATCTGGAATTATACGTTCCATTAATTCTCTCTACTCACTCCAAGTGGATGATAGACGGTATAGCAGACACCACCTCAGGCCTGTGGTTGTTACGGTTTCTCCTCCAACTGGAATTTCTCCCCACATTTAAACTTCCAATTTAAGATCCTCTGAGATTCCTCCGAGGGGTCTCTTTTTCAAATGGCATCTGACTCTTCTTTTCTACTGCTTTTTATTTGGTCTTCTTTTTTTTTTTTAAGAGAGTCATTTTATGCATGTTATGTCTTGACTGCATCTGATCGAAAAAAGTTTCACGGAGAAGACCCATGTTAAACGTGTCTTTGCATCATTATCACTGACGGTGTTCACCTTGCTTCCCCGCGTGTGCAGTCAGCATTTCCTCGCCACGACTTTCCAGGTTGTGCTTAGTGTATTTGCTTGTGGCCACTCTCCTCTCTCCACACATTATCGACACAGCTTCTCTAACCAGACGCCCTAGTCAGGGGGCCTGTGGGAGACATTTTGCTGTCGTGCTTCATAACTGGTTTTCTTTCTTTGAACTTGGATTTAAAAATTGAGAAATGTCCTGGGAACGTGACATTTATGGCTTCGAAATGAAAGATGTGGAGTCCTTACTTCTGAACTGTGTCCAGCAGGGCCGTGCGTACCTGCTAGTCATCACAGGGGCACCAGTGACCGTCTGAGGCTGCAGACCATTCTCTTTAAGGAGTGTCTGGCATCTGCTGTTGCTGGGCACCTTACTCGCTGTGTCTGAGCAACCTGGCTGCCGCTGCTCCTAAGTCCCTTCAGTCGTGTCCAACTCTGTGTGACCCCATAGACGATGGCCCACTAGGCTCCCTCGTCCCTGGGGTTCTCCAGACAAGAACACTGGAGTGGGGTGCCATTTCCTTCTCCAATGCATGAAAGTGAAAAGTGAAAATGAAGTCGCTCAGTCGTGCCTGACTCTTAGTGACCCCACGGACCGCAGCCCACCTCTGTCCATTGGATTCTCCAGGCAACAGTACTGGAGTGGGTTGCCATTTGCTTCTCCAGGGGATCTTTCCAGCCCAGGGATCGAACCTGGGTCTCCTGCATTGCAGTCAGATTCTTTGCTGAGCCACTAGGAAACCCATTGGAGGTCATATGCGGGGGCACTTAATCCAACTGAACGGACGTCTCTATCAGAAGAGATTGGGACCCAGATTGTGCATAGAGGGGTAGCCATATGAAGACAGCCATCTGTAAGCGAAGGAGAGAATCCTCAGAAGGAGCCACCCCACCGACACCGTGATCTGTGGCTCCAGCCTCCAGAGCTCTGAGGAAGTGCATTTCTGGTATTCAGGTCACTCAGTTGGTGGTGTTTGTCATGGCACCATATGGACTCATATAAGCTTACTTAATCCTTTTCGTTAGAGTGGTTCGGTGTTGCTGTTTATGTTGATGCCCACATTGTCCAGGGTTGCCTCTCCCTGGGGGCTTGAATCACGTTGGTTCGTGCTCCTCGGACGTGTCTCTTGCTCTTGGTGTCTGGGCACTTACTTCTCTTCAGGTGCTTCGAGATAATCCAGGCTCGCTCATCGTGTATTTCCCTTGCACTGTCCCTACGATCAGCCACTTCCCCAAAGAGTGCAGCTTCCTTTTATTTTAAAATGACATCTAGAAACCAGGATCTATGGCACCACGTTTCGGTTTGACCTGTGGCCCCAGCTGGTTCTCAAACAGCATCCTCTAATCACCTTGACTTGGGCCTGACAAACTGTTTCTCCAGGTTGGAAGCATGGCACTCTCCAAGGTACTGATCATGAAAGGCTCCTCTTGTGCTGGGGAAGAGGGAAAAACATGTAAGAACGTCACATTTCAGCATAGCTACCCTTAACCTCTGTCCACATTTGTGATGCTAACAAAGGCAGGAAGCTCGATCACTCAGGTGAAAACATTCAAACTCTTAGAATTTAATGAGTAGGACCTGTCTCTCTGCAGATCCATCCCTTGATAAGGATGAGAGAGCCTCTTTAAAGAGAAAATATAATGAAGCACTACCCGAAATGTTATGTGTGAACAAAGATCACACGATTTCAGATTTGCCTAACACCACGTCTTAGTGATGACAGTTCGGGAGGAAATGTGCTTAAGCTGTGGCTTGAAGGGTTGAGTTGAGATGTGTGCACTTCCTGGCAGATAAGACTAGTGGATTCTGGAGAAAGCAGTAACGAGATTTACAGAATTTTCCTCTAACTCTGCTAATAAACAGGTGCAGGATGCTTAAATGTCTATTTGGATTACAGTGTTTCAGATTCAGTCTTTCATTGGATATAAAGGCTTTCCCTCCATCACTGAAGCATACACAATCTTAAGTTCTTTTTGTTCTGTGGACATTTGTTTGATGGTACTTTGGTTAATCAGTATTGCAAGATATTAATACTCTGTCTTCCTAGTATGTTGATCTCTGGAGAGAGAGGTTTAAGAGGCAGTTCTGACTGTAATTAAACAACCAAATGTTGCTTTTCACTTAAGGGTTTTTAATCAACAGATTTAACAGCAGAATGGATTCTGCATTATCACTGCTTTGGATTTTTTATTTTTACTGCTAATAAGCATTAAAGTCCCTTAGTGTGAGATATTTTGCTTCTTTCCTTTAAAAAATTAATTTTGGTGTTTCTCCTTAGAGCCTGATTCATTTGCTAGCCTAGAAAGTATTCAAAAGCATTGTTTCAACAGTGAAAACCCACTGTCACAGTGCTTTTTATTAAGAAATAAGTGCACATTTGATCCCCTTAGAAAATATGAGCTCTTATAGTTAGCTCTTAGGAATTAAGAAATATGTATCTACAAGAATTGCCTGAAGTACTTTTGACCTGAGAATGTCTCCTGCCTCAGCCCTGGGGAAAATTCCTATCAAGTCAGACACTTCTAGGACTGGATAGATCCTTGAACGGTCCTCTACCTTTTGTGAAGCGCTTCTAGATAACCTTTATAAAGAGAACACTCGATGTTCAGCAGAAATGTCATGAAGATGGACATGTCCTAACATCCCTAAAGTCCATGTCTTTGAAGGCAGTCACCCGGGGGGCTAGGGCTTCAGCATGTGTTCGAGGGGACACAATTCAGTCCCCTATCATGGATTTTCAGTTACCTCGGTGCATCTTTATCTCTCAGCTCCCGGCAGCTGCAGAGAGAGAGACACGGCAGTTCTCACATAAGGCATCTCTGGAAGCTCTGCGTCTCTGAGCTGCATTTGCTCGGTGCTGCCTACTCAGGATGGCCTGACTTCCCCGTTGCAGCTTTCCCTGAAGCTCTCCTGGCCTCTGCCCTGCCCCAGGCGCATGTCCGAGACGATGAAGCGTCCCGCACGCTCACAGGTCAGCCCACTCGGTGGTGCTGATGTGCTTGCCCCAGAACCCTGTGCAGCTTGGCCCAGGGTCTCACAATTCCTCAGGACAAATGCCTTCCCAATCTGAGTTTCTGGTCGCTGAGTTAGAACATTCCAGCTGGAGTCTGAGAAACATCGGTATCACCCGAGAGTCTAAATGCAGACTCTCTGACCCCACCCAGACTCCTGAATACTAATATTCCACGTTAATATTAATACACATGTTCCTTGTGAATATTAATATCCTTCGTGAAAATTTGAGCTTGAGAAACACTGCTCTAGATTGGCCTTTGGTATAGATAAAAAGCAGCTGCCCACCCCTCATCCAGCCACCTGAGTGCTGGTATATTCCCCTGCAGCCTCTTCTCCTCTGTTTAAGGAAACCTAGTCCCACCGTCTTCTCCTCGGGGAGTGCATTTCCCTAAACAGTGTATCTAATGTTTCTGTACCTCCTCATTTTTATTCAGGTATTCAGAGATCACAGATCTGTTTCTATGGAGCCTGTTGCATTTTGCAGGAATCTTTTTGATAGTAAGGAAATATGTGGTGAATCGCAAGGTTGAAATTCAAATACAGTAAGGTAGCTGATAGTCAGTGGTTTATGGTTATTTTTGTTCACCATCTCCACCCTTTATTCATAATGCATTTTGATTTTCTACAGAACAAGTAAAGGACATTTTTTTAATCCATTCACCTGAAGCCATATTTCAAGCAGCTTTAGTTCTGGGCATTTATTTTGTGTTAAATACACACAGGGTTTTATAAATGAAGGCTTCAGAAAGCAATCCCTTCTCTGTTTAGTATTTTTTCATTGTTTATCATTGGACTTCAACAGTATGAATAAGGTTATATGAGTCAAATGCTTTCCTTGCAACTGCTTGAAAAATTCAATAACCAATTATTTAAAATAATTGAAAATTAAGTGAAAATCAAAACGAGTATAAAGCAAGTTTTCTTTTTCCCCACCAATAATGTGTGCTGCTGCTGCTGCTGCTGCTAAGTTGCTTCAGTCGTGTCCGACTCTGTGCGACCCCATAGACGGCAGCCCACCAGGCTCCCCCGTCCCTGGGATTCTCCAGGCAAGAACACTGGAGTGGGTCGCCATTTCCTTCTCCAGTGCATGAAAGTGAAAAGTCAAAATGAAGCTGCTCAGTCGACCCCATGGACGGCAGCCCACCAGGCTCCTCCATCCATGGGACTCTCCAGGCGAAAGGACTGGAGTGGGTTGCCATTGCCTTCTCCAATAATGCATGCTAGTGAGCCAAACAAAAATAACCTGCTTTCTCATGAAAAAGTAATGATCTAAAAATCACAAAATGCTCAGCAGACGTTCTTTCAGCATTACTATAGTATAGAATTTCTTAAAAAGATACCAGTGAGAACAATGAAGCATGCAGTTTGTAAAGTGCCTAGATTTTTAAGCCATCGTGTCCATCATTTTCACTGAGAGCAAAATGATTCTGAGACGTGAGCTCCTCAGACTCCACGGTGGTGCAGCATCTCAGGACTGCCAAAGAGCCGTTTTGAAACTTCGCCATTTGATTTGCCGTCATTAATACTGTGATTCAGGCTAATAGGCACTTCATTCAGGAATGTTGCTATTCAGACTAACAGAATTCAGCTACACCTGAAAAGAGACAGAAGGAAGAACTCTTCTATCAGAAAGAACGAGTTTCCTTTCCCAGGAAAGCAAAGCCTTTCCTTGACTGGTTATGTGGTGTAATTTGATTAAAAACAAGAAGGAAACTTTTTCTTTGATTAAGAATAAAATGGCAACTTTGCTTTATAAGCTATCTGGTTTGGATCAATCAAAGCCTTCCTCTACCTAATCATCTTTATAAACTCTTTGAAAGTAAAAGTGTTAGATGCTCAGCTGTGTCTGACTCTTTGCGATCCCGTGGACTGTAGCCTGCCAGGCTGTTCTGTCCATAGAATTCTCCAGGCGGGGATACTGGAGTGGGCAGCCATTCCCTTCTCCAGGGGATCTTTCCAACCTGGGGATTCACCTCTCACCTGAGTTCTTCCAGCCAGCACGAAAGCTATCTCTGACTTTGTCCTTCACTCCTCACCCTCTACCTGGGGCCTGTTACCAGCCTATTACATGATGGAATAGTATCAGTCCTCCTCCTTAGACCCCTGATTTCATGAGTCCCCGTGACCAAAAGCCTTGTTCAGGAGGTCTATTTGGTCGCCAATTACAGCCACCGTCACAGTCATTCCAGAACACGTGCTCTGTTGTGAACAGGGCTGGCACGTCTTTGCCAGTAACAGTGACAGTCTCCCTCGCTAGGATGCCGTGGCAAAGTCTGCGGAAATCTGCTTGCGTCCCCACCCTCTGCCCAAATTCCCACTGTTTGCATGAAGGCTTCCCAGCCCCGCCACCAGTGAAGATCCAGGTCAGAACAGGCAGCCCAGCTCGCCTGCTGTCACGTCTCGCGTTTGGAGGACTTTTCACGGCTGTTGCTGTTGTTTGTTTAGTTCTTTTTATTGGATTGTAATTTAGGTTGACAAAGATGAAGTTTTATTCATCTTCTTGTCTCCTAAATCAGCGAGCATTGGAGCCTATTTACAACAGGTGTTTGATACATGTTTAACCCATTTATGAATTCAATGAATGGGCTTCTCAGATTCTTTTAGAAAGTGAATTTTGTGAAAGGAACGTGGAAGGGATTAAAGAACATGACGAAATAATAAATGGTACCAAGAGGGAAAGCTGGGAGAGATGGTGTCAAGCACGCCAGAAACAGTTTTATCTCGAAGCTGTCAATAGCATTAAGAGACGACCGTGACTTCATCAGGAAACCATACCTGTCCCTGCTGCTTGCTTCTCGCGCGTTACTACCTGGTTATAGCACTTCTACTTCCCTCTCTTGGTAAATTTTCTATTAAAGGTGATTTTTTCTGTGCTTTTTAATTGCCTTTATAACTGAGAGACAGCTCCCATAGAAATGTGAGCTTGAGGGTCAGTAAGGCACACCGCTCTCTATCAATGTATTAACAAGCAAGTCCTAGAAAAGTGAGCATCTTATGTTTGAAGTCAGGGGCGTCCAAACACCCCGAGCCAGGGAGGCACACCATGGCGGAGCCTCTGAATTCAGCTCCTTGAGGTCGGCTCGTCTGCTGTTTTAGGCATGGTGCTGTAAGTTAATGAAAATTACATCAATAGCTGGAGGCAACAACGAACATTTATCAGGCTTTAGCGTAGTTGTAACAGTGACTGCTGGAATGTAGGAGACACAGGAAACGTGGGTTCGATCCCTGGGTCGGGAAGATCCCCTGGAAAAGGAGATGGCAACGCACCCCAGTATTCTTGCCTGGAGAATCCCGCAGACGGAGGAGCCTGGTGGGCTACAGTCCATGGGATCGTAGAGTCAGACATGACTGAGTGATTAAGCAACAGTGACTGCTGGAATGGAATGTGAGAATAAAAGTTTCAAAAAATTTAAAAAAATCTTCAGAGAAGCTTATGGCTTCCAGCCAGAGACTTCTGTCCTGATAGTATTTAAAAAAAAAAAAAAATGAGATGCACTGCCTGTCAGTGTTTCCTTGAAGGGATGTTGGGCTTGCCTTGATCGATAGATTGGAAGGTTATCCTTTGCAAAATGCCTGCTCCCCATTCGTGTGAGAATGACTACGTGCTGGTATTAAATGAAGGGTTGAGATGAATATTTCAGACAGTGGATGTCCTTTATTTACACATAGTTACCCTTCTAGGACTTACATTCACGCTTGATTCCCTTTTTTAAAAATATATAGCTCCCAGCTTCGTTCTGATGTGTTTGCATTTTTCACGCATCTCTTGGCAGCTCGGTAGCCAGGTGGCCTGGGGTCAAACCAAGTCCTGGCTGAGAATTGTTCTTGCCGCTCCAGAGTTGCGCGTAGGGTCTCAGGTGGAGCAGGCACTGCTGGTGGGCTCGCCAAGCCCCAACACCCCTGGTGCTGCTCTGGGCTTGCGTTCCTTTCCTTTCTTCTCTTGGAAGTGCTTAGAACCAGAAGCAGAAAGGCAGCCACCGTCTGTGAAATATGCACACTCTTTGTTCAAGTAATGACTCTCCCAGTCACTAGTATATAATGTCAGGCACCTTACCTGACGTCTCTCACCCTCAGTTTCCATGTCTATTAGTGGACATTTTTGTTATTTCTAAGTCACATTCGACTCTTTGTGACCCCATCGACTTTAGCCCACCAGTCTCCTCTGTCCTTTGATTTTCCTAGGCAAGAATAATGGAGTGGGTTGTCATTTCCTTCTCTAGGGGATCCTCCCCACCCAGAGATCCCACATAGATCTCCTGCATTGCAGGCAAATTATTTACCACTGAGCCACCTGGGAAGCTGGACATAACAAGATCTGATTTTCAGCAGGACTGGAAGAATTGCAGGCTCAGCCTGGGAACCAGTTTTCTGCAGGAACAGAACCTCATAGCTCATGGGCTGTGTATCACACGCTCTGGGCTGTGTATCTCTCTTAGCTTCACACATCATTTCCTGTCTTTGAATGTCAGTTTCTACCTTTGTAAAAAGAGAGCATGAACTGAATTATCTACTCATCAAGTTGCCTAAAGACTCTGTTCTGTATGTGCTGTCAAGCAGCACATTCACATGGTGCCCAAAGCTTTGGGCCAATGCGTTTGGTTCAGTCCAACACCATTAGAGAGGAAATGAAACCAACCATTTAATTACAGTGCTGGTGTGTATCTTGTCAATTACAGTGGCCCCAGTGCCCAGGGTGTATAGTAGGCGCTCAAGAAACATTTATTTAATGATTTGAGGTAGCTAGTTATATGAGTCACAACTCCAGGAAATAGAGGGCAGGATCAGATGGAGCATTTGAAAAGATAAACAAAGTGACAAGTTAGACAGCAGCCGGGAGGACTAGGAGAAAGCAGCGGAAGATGGCGAAACATTCTGGGGCTGGAAGGGCAGGAGGACACAGTCACCCTTTGGCCCAGTGAGTAGCTGCTGGACCCCGGCAAGTTGGTGGGCCCGCAAGAAGGCTGCCCACTGGGCACAAATTGTGCCCATAAATACCCTGACCTCTCCTCCTGACATTCTGATCTCCCAACAGAGCTTGCCACTGGCCAGACTCAGCTAAAACCCAGAGCACAAGGGAACCAGGTCCAGGCTGGCCCTCGAGGTCAGGCTTCTGGGGCGAGGAGCAGGGACAGAAAGCAATGTCTGTGTTGGTGTGGACTGGGGTCCGCCTGGTGGCGTGACCTTGAGCTGTCAGAAACCCCACTAGTGTCTGCTCGTGCCTCTGTGTGGCTTCCCTGGTGGTTCATGTGGTGAAGGATCTGCCTGCAGTGCAGGAGACCTGGGTTCGACCCCCTGGATCCCTGGGTCGGAAGGTCCCCTGCAGAAGGAAACGGCTACCCACTCCAGTATTCTGGCCTGGAGAATCCCATGGACTTATAGACTGAGGATGAGGGCAGGTGGAGAAGGAGGTTCTGCCTACTGACTGGCTGAGGGGAGATCTCCATCGCCTGTCACCCTGTGTCGGTTCAGCACGTGGGTATCTCTGAATACGTGAGCAGAGAATACAGGGAAACGACTGCAACAAGACTGTGTCAGAGAACAGGTTTACTGGCGAAGTGCACCTGAGTAATGATTCGTGAAGTGAAGTGAAGTCGCTCAGTCGTGTCCGACTCTTTGCAACCCCATAGACTGCAGCCTGCCAGGCTCCTCTGTCCATGGCATTTTCCAGGCAATAGTACTGGAGTGGACTGCCATTTCCTTCTCCAGGGGATCTCCCCAACCCAGGGCTCGAACCCGAGTCTCCCGCATTGTAGACAGATGCTTTACCGGCTGAGCCACCTGAAATGGAAAATTGTGAAAGGCCCCCCGCACCTTAATCAGGCTTTTAAGTTAGTGGCATTTTGCAGCCCAGCTGAGGGTTTTGGTTATATTATTTAAAGTCAAGAATGCAAGGAACTTTTGCATGTAGGTTTATTTTCTCTTCCAAAATCCAGGAATTGAATTAGGTTATTCAAAGCTGCTGATGAAAGATTCCCGTTTCAGAAAACTACCTGCAGTGATAGGAAAAATTGAAAATAAGAGTTGCATGGAGGAAGTAGCAGTGGGAAAGAAGCGCGGTGAACGACCTCGCAGCCCAAGGCCAGAGAGACTTTATGGCGTTTGTTTAATGGGCTTTTGTTTCCAGTGTCCTTTTTATGAGAAGAAAGCAATCACCCATTTTCCCACTGATGGGGTTGTTGTTCTTCAGTTGCTAAATCTTGTCTAACTCTTTGTGACCCTAAGGACTGCAGCACGCCAGGCTCCTCTGTCCTCCACTGTCTCCAGGAGCTTGCTCAAATTGGTGTCCCTTGAGTTGGGGATGCCAGCCAACCATCTCATCCTCTGTAACCCCCTTCTCCTCCTGCCTTCAATCTTTCCCAGCATCAGGGTCTTTTCCAGTGAGTCAGTTCTCCGCATCAGGTGGCCAAAGTATTAGAGCTTCAGCTTCAGCATCAGTCCTTCCAGAGAATATTCAGGGTTGATTTCCTTTAGGATGGACTGGTTTGATCTTCTTGTAGTCCAAGGACTCTCGAGAGCCTTCTCCAGCACCACAGCTGTGGACACATGTGTGAGTATTTGGGGGCTTCCCTGGTGGCTCAGTGGTAAGGAACCCGCCTGCAGTGCGGGAGATGCGGGTTCGATCCCTGAGTCAGGCAGCTCTCCGGGAGAAGGAAGGTCGGGACATGTGGCTGGAAGGCTTCTGTGGTGTGGGGCCCCTGACAGCCGTCACTGCGGACAAAGCCCGTGTGCCGTGCGGCTGAGGACTCGCTGCTCTGGCGTCCTGGCCGGCGTGAGGAAGTGCTGAAATGACCCGTAAAACCGCCGAGAAATGACTTTTGGGAAAATATCAGCCAGTGCGTTATTTAATTTTTTAAAAATAGAGCCATTAAATACTCAAAAAAAAAAAGGTTGATGTGAATAGATCATGTAACACAAAACTCTAAGAGAATCATCTGTTTGCTACACGAGGAGCTGAATATGTTTGTGAAGAAAGTAACGCGACGTTTTCTGACCCCAAAATTGCCACTTCCGCTAGTGACACTCCTTATTCATAGTTCAACACTATTTTAATCAGATATTATTTTGTTGAAAATAAATGTGCACATAAAAAGATCAATCAAGATCATTACTATTTAATGTTGTAGGCAATTTTATGTTATAACCCACTTTCACTTGCTGTTTTTTCTGTTCCACCTCCTTCTCCTAAATGGAGGGTATAGAGACACATGTTCATTAAATGTCTTTATATTAATGTCCTTAAATTTAGGGATAAGTGCATTTGGTATTGTTTGGTATTCATAAAGTAGTTTTGGAAAAGCTTGAGATTGAGGACCTGACCTCGGGTCCCATTCTGCTGCTTGACCTCTGTGTGACCTTGGGCAGGTTCCTTAACCTCTTGAGCTTAGGGTTCTTAACCTGTACTATCATAAGGGTCATCTGTCTAGCCAGCTAGCCCTCAGCACAGGGGCATTGACATCTGTGGAGCAAGGCTCCTGCCCTTTGGAGAAGGTGTATGTGAGGCTTCCTCCAGTCTTTCGGCAGCAGGGCCTCTTTTCCACAGTTCATCGGGGATGTGGGTTGTGACAGCTGGCCTGGCATGTCACTGTACCCCTCCCCGACCCAGCACAGAGGGGAGTCCAGCGCGGTGTTCTTTCTGGCTTCTGGAACACAGGCCGCCCTTTCTGACAGCTCTGGAGCGGAGGCACCTTCAGCCAATCACCAAACACACTGCTTTCCGTCCTCCTGCCTAGCTGCTTGGATGCTGAAGGGTTCTCTTCCCGGGACGGCAGTCAGGCTCAGGGCAGCGAGCTGCACCCCTCTCCTGCAGGCCAGGCTCGACCAGGGACCCCAGACTCGATGTGTTTCTCAGGAGCAGACAGCACTCTGGCCGGGGCCGGCTTGGTGCTGCAGGTCAGCTTGGAGGCTCCAGGGCTGTGGAAACGCCAGCTGAACGGTCACTGTGTCTTCCACGAGGATACCACATGGGGGGGGGGGGTGTTGGTATTATGTTCATGGGGTGACAGGTGCTGCTCTCGGGGTCTGCTCCACCCTAGGCCTCTTCCTGGACACGCTGTGGTCATCCACACTTCAGTTTCCCAAGGTGGGTGTCGTCCCCAGCCTACCGCTGCTCCTGCTGAACACCAGCTCCATGCGTGGTCCCTGTTAGGAGCGGGGTGTCTGAGGATGCTGAAATCTAGCCCCAAGTGACAGCATCTGGAGAAAGGGCCTTTGGTGGGGAGTTAGTGACTTGCAGGAAGAGGCCAGGGTGCTGGCCAGCTCCCTTCTGGCTGTGAGAACACAGCGAGAAGATGCCTGCCTCTGGACAGGAGGAACGGGGCCCTGACCCAGAACCCAGCCGGGTGGCGCTTGATCTGGGACTTCGGCCTCCAGCCGTGAGGCATACATTTCTATTGGTAAGCCGCCAGCCTGTGCTGCTTTGTTGCAGCAACCTTAGCCGACTGAGACAGCCTCTCAGCTAGCAGAGGCAGAACTGAGTCTGCATTTCCAAGGCCCACCAGGGTCATTTGAATGCTTCTTTTTCAAGTGGAGTTAAGTCTTTCCCGTCCAGGAAATAATCACCATCACTAGGCCCATATCCTGCAATGACAGGTCCTGATGAGGCCCTGTCCCCAAGGGGCTGATTCCAGGAGTGCTCAGGAAGAGAGAAGACACATGTGCCTCGTGCAACAGTGACCACGTGAAAGGTGAAGAGACACAGCTGCTGAGGGCAGGACCCTCCACGTCTCCCAGAGCCTGCCCAGTGGGGTCCAGGACTGCCTCCAGCCCCCTCAGCCCTGTGCCCTGCAGGGGCAGGCGGGGCCCAGGGCAACCGTGACCTGATCTCTGTCCAGGCTGGAAAGCAGGACTCATCTAGCCCACACCCTTGGCCTCCCCACCCTTCCCAGGACAGAAACAGGTGAGAATAGACAGGTGCTTTCCATAAAGTAGTTCCTGTTGCCCTGATCATTCAAAGGAGGGAATAGCCAATCAGGGAGCTGGCTAATCCATCCAGAAGGCAGATATTTACTTAGGATGTATAGAAAGCACTGGATGGGGATCTGTGGCCGGCGTTCCCCAGAGGAACTTCACATTTAATGGAAAAGAGACCACTCAATCCAGGGTGAGGCTGAGAGCTCGTTGAGTGCAGCAAGAAAGAAACACTCCTCTTCTTGCTGTGGGTGAGGTCAACTTTTAGGGGGTTCAGGGTCACACAGGAAACCTAGAAGAGCTCACTGGTTCGGGACTCTGCAGAGGCATGGACTGGGTTAAGGGAGCCATCAGAGAGGTGAGCTCTAGGGCAGAGCAGCCCCTGAAACTGCTACCTACCCTCAACTAGGCCTGAGAGGCCAAGGATGGCGCCCGTGGGCCGCCCCCATGGGCTGCAGTCACGGGAGGGACCTGCCCTTGCCAGGCATCCTTGGTGTAGCAGGGAGAGCTCAGACAGGTAACCGTGGCCGATTGGCTTTGTTTTCGTGTGAGTATAGTTGGTTTACAGTGTTAGGTTAGTTTCTGGCGTACAGCAGAGCAGTTCAATTATATCCATATTCCCTTTCAGATTCTTTTCCATGAGAGGTTATTACCAAACATCCAGGATACTTCCCTCTGCTACGAAGTACGCCCCTGTTGGTTATCTGTTTTGCATATCGTGGAGCGCATACATTAATCTCAGCTCCTGATGTATGCCTCTCCCCCTTCCGCCTGTGGTGGTCATAAGTTTCTTTTCTATGTCTGTGAGTCTACTTCTGTTTCATAAATAAGTTCATTTTTAAAAAGATTTGATATATAAAGGGAAAAGGCAATGGCACCCCACTCTAGTACTCTTGCCTGGAAAATCCCATGGACAGAGGAGCCTGGTGGGCTGCAGTCCATGGGGTCACTAAGAGTTGGACATGACTGAGCGACTTCACTTTCACTTTTCACTTTCATGCAACAGAGAAGGAAACGGCAACCCTCTCCAATGTTCTTGCCTAGAGAATCTCAGGGACAGGGGAGCCTGGTGGGCTGCCATCTATGGGGCCGCACAGAGTCGGACAGAACTGAAGTGATTTAGCAGCAGCAGCAGCAGCAGCACATATAAAGGATTTATAATAAATAATTTCATGTAATTATTTCACATGGAAGAATCTGTCTTTATCTGACTTCATTTAATATAATGATCTCTCACATGGACATCACCAGATGGTCAACACCGAAATCAGATTGATTATATTCTTTACAGCCAAAGATGGAGAAGCTCTATACAGTCAACAAAAACAAGACCAGGAGCTGCTGTGGCTCAGATCATGAACTCCTTATTGCCAAATTCAGACTGAAATTGAAGAAAGTAGGGAAAACCGCTAGACCATTCAGGTATGACCTAAATCAAATCCCTTATGATTATACAGTGGAAGTGAGAAATAGATTTAAGGGCCTAGATCTGATAGATAGAGTGCCTGATGAACTATGGAATGAGGTTTGTAACACTGTATAGGAGACAAGGATCAAGACCATCCCCATGGAAAAGAAATGCAAAAAAGCAATATGGCTGTCTCTGGGGAGGCCTTAGAAATAGCTGTGAAAAGAAGAGAAGTGAAAAGCCAAGGAGAAAAGGAAAGATATAAAAGATATAAGCATCTAAATGCAGAGTTCCAAAGAATAGCAAGAAGAGATAAGAAAGCCTTCTTCAGCGATCAATGCAAAGAAATAGAGGCAAACAACAGAATGGGAAAGACTAGAGATCTCTTCAAGAAAATTAGAGATACCAAGGGAACATTTCATGCAAAGATGGGCTCAATAAAGGACAGAAATTGTATGGACCTAACAGAAGCAGAAGATAGTAAGAAGAGATGGCAAGAATACACAGAAGAACTGTACAAAAAGGATCTTCACGACCCAGATAATCAAGA
>SJYC01085357.1:0-50004 GCA_006408675.1 Madoqua kirkii | reverse complement strand
TAAAGGACAGAAATTGTATGGACCTAACAGAAGCAGAAGATAGTAAGAAGAGATGGCAAGAATACACAGAAGAACTGTACAAAAAGGATCTTCACGACCCAGATAATCAAGATGGTGTGATCACTCATCTAGAGCCAGACATCCTGGAATGTGAAGTCAAGTGGGCCTTAGAAAGCATCACTATGAACAAAGCTAGTGGAGGTGATGGAATTCCAGTAGAGCTATTTCAAATCCTGAAAGATGATACTGTGAAAGTGTTGCAATCAATATGCCAGCCAATTTGGAAAACTCAGCAGTGGCCTCAGGACTGGAAAAGGTCAGTTTTCATTCCAATCCCAAAGAAAGGCAATGCCAAAGAATGCTCAAACTACCGCACAACTGCACTCATCTCACACGCTAGTAAAGTAATGCTCAAAATTCTCCAAGCCAGGCTTCAGCAGTATGTGAACCGTGAACTTTCTGATGTTCAAGCTGGTTTTAGAAAAGGCAGGGGAACCAGAGACCAAATTGCCAACATCTGCTGGCTCATCGAAAAATCAAGAGAGTTCCAGCAAAACATCTATTTCTGCTTTATTGACTATGCCAAAGCCTTTGACTGTGTGGATCACAATAAAGTGTGGAAAATTCTGAAAGAGATGGGAATACCAGACTACCTAACCTGCCTCTTCAGAAACCTATATGCAGGTCAGGAAGCAACAGTTAGAACTGGACATGGAACAACAGACGGGTTCCAAATAGGCAAAGGAGTTTGTCAAGGCTGTATATTGTCATCCTGCTTATTTAACTTCTATGCAGAGTACATCATGAGAAACGCTGGACTGGAAGAAACACAAGCTGGAATCAAGATTGCCAGGAAAAATACCAATAACCTCAGACATGCAGATGACACCACCCTTATGGCAGAAAGTGAAGAGAAACTACAAAGCCCCTTGATGAAAGTGAAAGAGGAGAGTGAAAAAGTTGGCTTAAAGCTCAACATTCAGAAAACGAAGATCATGGCATCTGGTCCCATCACTCCATGGGAAGTAGATGGGGAAACAGTGGAAACAGTGTCAGACTTTATTTTTTGGGCTCCAAAATCACTGCAGATGGTGACTGCCGCCATGAAATTAGAAGACGCTTACTCATTGGAAGAAAAGTTATGACCAACCTAGATAGCATATTCAAAAGCGAGACATTACTTTGCCGACTAAGGTCCGTCTAGTCAAGGCTATGGTTTTTCCTGGGCTCAT
This sequence comes from Madoqua kirkii, assembly GCA_006408675.1. Classification (NCBI taxonomy): domain Eukaryota; kingdom Metazoa; phylum Chordata; class Mammalia; order Artiodactyla; family Bovidae; genus Madoqua; species Madoqua kirkii. The sequence continues at coordinate 48,772 of SJYC01085357.1, read as the reverse complement.
GTATGGATGTGAGAGTTGGACTGTGAAGAAGGCTGAGCACCTAGGAATTGATGCTTTTGAACTGTGGTGTTGGAGAAGACTCTTGAGAGTCCCTTGGACTGCAAGGGGATCCAACCAGTCCATTCTGAAGGAGATCAACCCTGGGTATTCTTTGGAAGGAATGATGCTGAAGCTGAAACTCCAGTACTTTGGCCACCTCATGGGAAGAGTTCACTCATTGGAAAAGACTCTGATGCTGGGAGGGATTGGGGGCAGGAGGAGAAGGGAACGACCGAGGATGAGATGGCTGGATGGCATCACTGACTCGATGGACCCGAGTCTGGATGAACTCCAGGATTTGGTGATGGACAGGGAGGCCTGGCGTGCTGCGATTCATGGGGTCGTGAAGAGCTGGACACGACTGAGCGACTGAACTGAACTGAACTGAGGTCCATCGTTTTGGTGCAAGTGGCGTTATTTCATTCTTTTTTAATCTGTTGACCAATCTCAAGCCATGAGCAAAAGTGGGCATGGATGAAGCTTGGGTCAGAGGGCAGCCTCCCGAGACTCGGAGCAGGGTGCAGAAGAGGGCAGAATGAAGTTGGGAAGGGACCAAAGGGCCCTTGAACTCTTCTTTTGGAAGACAAGAAGGAGAAAGCACATTGGAGGTGAAGTAGCTGTGCCTCCTGTGGGACTAGAGACCCTGAGCTGAGCGGTTAAAAATCTGCTCCCTATCTCCTGACAGCAACTGAACCAATTTTCTTATACCAATTTTGAGGAATTCTTAGATCAGTTTTGGGGAAACTTGCTAAACCAGTTTACCTTGCTAAACCAATTTATATGATGCGAAGCTCTTGTGAATACTGGTTCTCATGCCTTCGTCATTATAAACATCACCTGTGTGGATAGTAAACCCACTGTTCTCTGCTGCAGCCCCCAGAGACTCCGGTTCAGGAGGATTCCGAGGGCCCAGGAGTCTGCGTGTGGACATCACATGCAGGGGCGCTGAGCACTCTTGCAGCAGCGCTTTGAGAAACACACTCAGTTGTTTCAAATGGTCTTTCTCATCATGTCAACTTGCTTCTGTCCTGGGGACTAAATCCTTATTATTTCTTTTGTCCAAACATCTTTGGATGGCTATATTTGGAGACTAATTAAGTTCTGGCCTGGGCCAGTTTTTCTTCAGATAAGTAGACTAATTATCTTGACATTTCCTTGTAGATCCAATTTTTCAGCAAAATAGTCTCTGTTTGTTTCCCTGTAAGCTCCCCCAAAGGACTCTTCATGTGTTACATAAATCCAAAGTAAAACAAATATTTCTGGTTTTCCGTTCACGTTGTATATGTCATGGTTAAACCCAAGCCTCGTGGGTCTCCTGAATGTGTCAGAAATTGTGGTTATTTTTGGAAAAAAATCAGTTTTACCTAGAACAACAATATTGGGATCCTTAATGTTTAAGTGCAGTCTTTAAAAAAAATTGATGCATGAGAAAATGGCTTGAAATGGATTGATCAAATTAAAGTAAAAATGAACAATGTGAATTTGTTTAAATTATAAGCTCACCTGGGTTGTTCTTGATGCATGTAGCTCAAGGTTTTTAAAATTTTGTCACTTCAGGTGTAGAGTTTGTTTTAATATTTTCCAGTAGAAATTATTTGGGAATGCAGCATGTAAATAGCTGCTGAAATGTTGCAGAAACCAGTAATTGAGAAACACACTCAGAGGGCTGGAGAACTCAGGTTTATTACACCAGGGGGGCCAGAGACGTTAACACTCTAAGCTGTAAGCCTGAACAAAGGGGTTACAGAGTTTTAATAGACCTTAGAGGCCACACTAGCTGCTCGTAGGCTGGATTAAACGAAGGGGTTTCGCGGCCACGCAGGGAACAGTGGTCAGGACGGGGAGGGGATGCGTGACCTTTACCTGGCAGGCGTGATTAAGCAGGTTTGCAGGGGCTGGGTGATCGCAAAGAGCAGGACAAGGGTGAGTGAGATAAGCTCCAGTTCCTAGTATTGTGAGTCCCCACTTTCTGAGACTGTGTGACCCACGTGATCCAGACCTTCTTGCAAGGCGCAAGCTGAGCTACAAGGCAGAAGGAGCAGGAGGTGATGTAAAGTTTTAACTTTTCCTCTTCATTAAAAGCAAACAAAACCCAGCAAACAGAAGCAACCACCATAACCTGGGTTTCCCTCTGTGTTACTCTTGCAGAGGCGATTTTGCACCGAGGCAGGGGCATCCGTGGGTCGCTGGATGCCACTCCTGTTTGCCCCACCCAGGGATCCAGACTGGCCCCTTCTACCTGGTTCTTCGGTCTTTGGTGTCACCAGATGCTTCTCCCCCTCCCAGGGCCTGAGGTTTTCTTCTATTTTTCTCTTCAGCACATTTTAAGTGTTTTGCTTCATATTTCTTCTTGACCTTTTGCTTGAGCTGCTCCGCTGTGCTGGGCTGAGTGTTACTGAGACAATTCCGGTTTTCTAATCAAGGTGCTTCCTCTTCTGCATGCGAGCCCAGTGGATCCCCTCTGGGCGTTTGCTTCTCTCCAGCACATTAGAACTGTGCTTCTTGGATTCTGAAACTTCTTGGTTGTTGATTTCATGCTCATGGCTGTGCCAGAGGCAGAGAATTCCACTGAAATCCTGGATTCAGTGCAAATAGATTTATTTATAAAACAGAAAAGACTCATAGACAAGGAAACAAATTTATGGTCACCAAAGGGGAAGGAGGAAGGGATAAATTAGAAGTTTGGGATTAACAGATACACACTCAATTCTGTTCAGTTCAGTCACTCAGTCGTGTTCAACTCTTTGCAACCCCATGGACCACAGCACACCAGCCTTCCCTGTCCATCACCAACTCCCAGAGCTTGCTCAGACTCATGTCCATTGAGTCAGTGATACCATCCAACCATCTCATCCTCTGTTGTCCCCTTCTCCTCCAGTCTTCAATCTTTCCCAGGATTGGGGTCTTTTCTGATGAGTCAGTTCTTCACCTCAGGTGGGCAAAGTATTGGAGCTTCAGCTTCGGCACAGTCCTTCCAATGAATGTTCAGGACTACTGGCTACATGCTACTATATATAAAAATGGTAACCCACAAGGGCCTACTGTACAGCCCAGGGATCTATGCTCAACATTTTGTAATAACCTATGAGGGAAAGGGTTTCTCTGGTAGCTCAGCTAGTAAAGAATCTGCCTGCAAGGCAGGAGACCCAGGTTCAGTTCCTGGGTTGGGAAGCTACACTGGAGAAGGGATAGGCGACCCACTCCAGTATTCTCTGGCTTCCCTGGTGGCTCAGACGGTAAAGACTCCACCTGCAATGTGGGAGACCTGGGTTCCATCCCTGGGTTGGGAAGATCCCCTGGAGGAGGACATGGCAACCCACTCCAGTATTCTTGCCTGGTGAATCCCCATGGACAGAGGAACCTGGTGGGCTGCAGTCCATGGGCTCACCAAGAGTCAGACACGACTGAGCGATTAAACAGCAGCATGAGGGAAAAAGAGTCTGAAAACTCAGGGCTGTGTGTGTGTGTAACTGAATCACTCTGCTTACATCTGAAACCAGCAGAATCTTGTAAGTCAGCTGTATTTCAATTATGGAAAGGAAAATCATTCAGAATATAGCACTGTGTACCTAGCCTTCCCAAAGTCCCTAACCATCCCTTCCCCCAGGTAAACATGAGTTTATTTTCTAAGTCCGTGAATTGCTTTCTGTTTTGTAAGTAAGTTTATTTGCATAATTTCTTTTTAGAGTCCACATATGAGGGATGCCATACACCATCTTTGCCCACTCCTCAGTAGTGGGCAGAGGCTGTTGCCATGCCTTGCCTGTTGTAAAGCGCGCTGCAGTGGACGCTGGAGTGCATATATCCTTTTGCAGCGTGTTTTCCTCGGGATATATGCCCAGGAGTGCGGTTACAGGGTCCTATGGTAGCTCTGGTTTTAGTTTTTCAAGGAATTTCCTTACCATAGGCCGTAGTGGCTGTACCAACTTACATTCCCACCAAGAGTGTAGGAGGGTTCCCTTCTCTCCACGCCCTCTTCATCATTTGTGGTTTGTGGAGTTTTTGATGTTAGCCGTACCGACTGATGTGAGGTACGATCTCGTATTTTGATTTGCGTTTCTCTGATGACTAGCAGTGTTGATCCGCTTTGCATATGGCTGTTGGCCTTCTGAGTGTCCTGTTTGGAGGAACGTCTGGTCCGGTCTTCTGAGCATCTTCAAGGACCTGCTGTGCAGCGCATGGCGTGCGGCTCAGTGCTATGTGGCCGGCTGGGTGGGAGGGGCGTCTGGGTGTGTTTTGTGCCCAGTCGCTCAGTTAAATCTGACTCAGCAACCACATGGACTGCAGCCTGCCAGGCTCCTCTGCCCCTGGATGATTCCCTAGGCAAAAATACTGGAGTGGGTTGCCACGCCCTCCTCCAGGGGATCATACTGACCCGGGGATCAGGGGTCGAGCCCAGGTCGCCCAGTTGCAGGTACATCCTGTACCGGCTGAGCCCCCAGGGAGGCCCCTGGGGGAAATGGATGCAAGTGTGTGTATGGCTGAGTCCCTTCCTTGTTCGCCTGAAACCACCACAGCATTGCTAATTGGCTAGACCCCAGTTCAAAATAGCAAGTTCAAAGTTTGGACAAAATGAGATTAGCATCTGCGTGGAATAAAGAATCACATCTAGGAAAGTATGTGTCAATAGATGATACACTTTTCATGTAGAAACATTTGAAGAACTTTCAATGTCCTTTCCATTTGAATAAACTGTTAAATTTTTTTTGGAAAAACAAAATCAACCACTCAGTCCACGCTGGATTCAGGGGGCCTTACTGTGTGAGGAGGTGGTGGGGGCCTTGTGGGAGGAGCAGAGGCAGGAAGAGGAGGGATCCTGCCACCCCCTGAGTGGCCCTGTGACTCCCCCCAGGGACTGTGGAGGGCAGCCCTGCTGCTCACTTCACTGCTGGGGAGTTCCCTCCTGAGCCGTGTCTCCAGCTCAGCGGCCAAGGACCGCGCGGAGCAGGGCTCTCTGCTTTGCTCCCTCGGCTTCCTTGGGCAGTTCTTGGCCACTCACTGCCTTTGTTGTGCCATTTATGAAGGACTCACCCTGATCGAAGTGTAAGGAAATGAGCCGGCGGAGCAGAAATGGGGAGTGTGCCTGCAGCAGGCCGACCTGATGGATGCTGATGGGCGTGTGTCGGTCGCTAGATGTTATTTAAAACGTGTTCTTGACATCTTAAAAGTCGTTTGTTGTCCTCCTGAATGTGAAAGATACAAGGATTAGAAAGCTTTTCTCACCGTCCTGAGGTGCACGCACTGTGGATTCTGTAATTTGTTGCTACCTTCTACTTACAGGAAATGGTCCATGGCACATAAAAGAAAATTTATGTCAGTGGTGTTCATGGTGAACAAATATTAGAAAGAAAATACATTTAGACAATAGACTGGAGCCCTGTAATGAGAGGTCCCGCTGTCGAGTTCGTGTGGTTTACTTTCTCTCAATAATTGTAATAGTTGTTATGTGGGTATTTCCCTTTTGGGGGTATTTGTTTCCAGCTTGGCCTGGTATTTGCTATGTTTTAAGGCACAATGGAAGTAACCAGTCCTGGTCCTTCCTGGTGTACTTTTTCTGATGTCAATGAATAAATCGAATAAGTAATTAATGCCTACCTTTTTCCAGAAGTTATTCTTCTATAGTTTTGTTATTCTTCTAAGTTATTCTTCTACTTCTTCTATACAGTCCATGGAATTCTCCAGGCCAGAATACCGGAGTGGGCAGCCTTTCCCTTCTCCAAGGGATCTTCCCCACCCAGGGATCGAACCCAGGTCTCCCGCATTGCAGGCAGATTCTTTTACCAGCTGCCACCAGGGAAGCCCAGAAGTTGTCACAAGTGGCTTATAGAATCCTCCTCTGACTTCTCGTTGCATTTTGCATCCAAGGGATCTTCCCCACCCAGGGATCGAACCCAGGTCTCCCGCATTGCAGGCAGATTCTTTTACCAGCTGCCACCAGGGAAGCCCAGAAGTTGTCACAAGTGGCTTATAGAATCCTCCTCTGACTTCTCGTTGCATTTTGCATCCAACCCAGAATGCACGGCGCCATCTGCAAAGCAGGCCACGTTTTGTCCTCACTTTCCCTTCAGCTCCATCCTGGACACTGTACGGCCAGCCCCTGGGCCGCGCTGAGCACAGGCCCACACCCTTTGCACTGAGCTTTCCCCGCGCGGGCAACCTTCCCAAGTGCCCACCTGGCTCCGTCCTGCACACCCTTCAGCTCTCAGATGTCTCTTCCTCAGAGAGCCCTTGCCTGCCACCTGGCCCTGCCTCCTGTCATTAGGCCCCAGATAGCCCTTCGCTTATGGCAGCCCACTCCAGTGCTCGTGCCCGGAGAATCCCAGGGACGGGGGAGCCTGGTGGGCTGCAGTCCATGGGGTCACTGAGAGTTGGATACGACTGAGCGAATTCACTTTCATGCATTGGAGAAGGAAATGGCAACTCCAGTGTTTTTGCCTGGAGAATCCTGGGGATGGGGGAGCCTGGTGGGCTGCCGTCTATGGGGTCGCGCAGAGTCGGACACGACTGAAGCGACTTAGCAGCAGCAGCAGCAGCAGCCCTTGGCTTATGGCTACCCACTCCAGTGTTCTTGCCTGGAGAATCCCAGGGACGGGGGAGCCTGGTGGGCTGCCATCTATGGGGTCGCGCAGAGTCAAAATGACTGAAGTGCCTTAGCAGCAGCAGCAGCAGCCCGTGGCTTTCTGTCCATCGTCTGTGTCCCCTGGGTCATTTCCTTGGCCTGATGTCCCTTCCTACCAGCTGTGAGGCCCTGGAAGTGTCTCCTTACTTCGCACGTGGCCAGTCCCCAGGCTGTTGCACAAGGAGCACAGTTCCCCTTTGCGCTGTGAAATACTGTAGTGTAAAGCTAGATAACATGAAGCAGACAGCTGAACAGACAAGTGTGCCCTGAAACAGCCCTATAACCTCCATCTGGGTCCGAAGAGAGTCCTGCCAGGCCTCTCCAGACTGCTGCCTTTCATCTTCCCCTCTCCACCTGGGACTCCGCTCTCGCCTCTAAGTTATCCAGCAGCCTTATTTTTATGGAAATTCCTTTTTTGGTTGCCCTTGTAGACTCAAGTGTGCACCATATGCTTGGGGTGCCCAATAGTGAACTGTTTGTTGTGGAGTTGCTAAGTTGTGTCTGACTCTTTGCAATCCACTGATGTCCCTTCCTACCAGCTGTGAGGCCCTGGAAGTGTCTCCTTACTTCGCACGTGGCCAGTCCCCAGGCTGTTGCACAAGGAGCACAGTTCCCCTTTGCGCTGTGAAATACTGTAGTGTAAAGCTAGATAACATGAAGCAGACAGCTGAACAGACAAGTGTGCCCTGAAACAGCCCTATAACCTCCATCTGGGTCCGAAGAGAGTCCTGCCAGGCCTCTCCAGACTGCTGCCTTTCATCTTCCCCTCTCCACCTGGGACTCCGCTCTCGCCTCTAAGTTATCCAGCAGCCTTATTTTTATGGAAATTCCTTTTTTGGTTGCCCTTGTAGACTCAAGTGTGCACCATATGCTTGGGGTGCCCAATAGTGAACTGTTTGTTGTGGAGTTGCTAAGTTGTGTCTGACTCTTTGCAATCCCATTGATGGTTTTGAACTGTGGTGTTGGAGAAGACTCTTGAGAGTCCCTTGGACTGCAGGGAGATCAAACCAGTCAATCCTAAAGGAAGTCAATCCTGAATATTCACTGGAAGGACTGATGCTGAAGCTGAAGCTCCAGTACTTTGGCCCCCTGATGTGAATAACTGATTCATTAGGAAAGACTCTGCTGCTGGGAAAGGTTAAAGGCAGGAGAAGAAAGGGATGACAGAGGATGAGATGGGTCGATGGCCTCACCAACTCAGTAGATGTGAGTTTGAGCAAGCTCCAGGAGATGTGAAGGACAGGGAAGCCTGGCGTGCTGCAGCCCATGGGGTCACAGAGAGCTGGTCAGGACTGAGAGAGCGAACGATGCTAAGTCGTGTCCGACGGGACTGCAGCCCGCCAGGCTCCTCTGTCCATGGGATTTCCCAGGCAAGAAGACTGGGTTGCATTCCCTACTCCAGGGGCTCCTCCCGACCCAGAGACCAAGCCTGCATCTCCCTCACTGGGAGGCAGATTATTCACTGCTGAGCCACAAGGGGATGAAATTATTCAGCGTATATTCCTTAGTGTCTTTTCCATTTCGCTCCCAGCTCTATTTGTGATTTTCCTTAGGACACTGCATGCAGTAGAAGGTTGGTATTTCCATTGAGGCAGAATGTTTCATTACATGAAATACACCCCATGGTTGGCAAAATAATCATCTCCCCCACACCTGAGATGTCCTCATCCCAAACACACGGACCTGTAGACACATTAGTCTCACAGCAAAGATGATGAAGGTGGCAGATGGAATTACGCGGTCTATCAGTTGTAGTCCTGTGGTTCATAATTTCTGTGATGCTATCTGCCCTTCTGTTAGACTGAACTAATGATGGTGCTGGCGTAGACCATTCTCTTTTTCTTAATTGAAGTGTGGTTGATTCACAATATTGCGCTAGTGTTCAGGTGTACAGCCAAGTGAATCAGTTATGCACAGACAGATATCCACTATTTTTTAGGTTTCTTTCCCCAAAACTACAAAGTATTGAGCAGATAGAGTTCCCCATGCTATACACTGGGTCCGTATTAGTTATCTGTTTTATGTACAGGAGGATGTGTGTATCAATCCCAGTCTGCCAGTTTATCCCTCCCTCCTCTCACCCCTTGGTAACCATAGGTTTGTTTTCTGCATCTGTCATTTATAGACCATTCTGGATTGTAACAGTAGCTGTCACACATGGAGCTTCTGGAAAGAGCCGTCCTAAGCCAGTTGCTGATGTTCAGGCTTTAAACTGTGTACTATTCTTTGCAACCCCAGGGACGACAGCACACCAGGCTTCCCCGTCCTCCACTGTCTCCTGAAGTTTGCCCAAGTTCATGTCCATTGAGCCAGTGATAATATCTGACTGTCTCCTCCTCTGTTGCCCCCTGCTCCTCTTGCCGTCAGTCCTTCCAAGCATCAGGGTCTTTTCCACTGAGTTGGCTCTTCAAACAACAAAAAGGCAGCGAGCACCTCGGGACAGCCCGCCCTCTCGGGACGCCCGGGGCCACGTCGCGCCAGCGCTCTTGGCTGCATTTGCTTCAGCTTGAATCTCTCACCTCCTGTCTCGGAGGGGGCACACTCGGGCACTGATAATAACAAGGGTGGGTTCTTGCGGGGATCTGCGAAGGTTAGGGTTGCTGAATTTCACTCAGCATTTCCCTGGAAAAAGTAACTATGCTTACTTAATGGAAGAGCTGGTCTTTTCAAAGAAAGTTACACATCCAATTAGCAAATTTGATATTTTGATATTATATACATCAAGCATGTAGTTAAAATGTTCACCTCGTTTTCCAGTGTGGGTTTGGCCATAAGATACTCCTCACAGACAAGCTGTGACTCGGGTGTCTTCTGAATGCACAGTGCCGACGGGATGTTGGGCTGCTGGGCTGGGTGTCTCTGTGTGACATGTGTCGGCTTCCTTGTCCCCAAGTTTCAGGAATCAGCTCAGGCTAGATAAGTAAGACAGGAAATAAAATATTCCATGGAGAAGTAGGAGTGTGCTGATAAGTCTAAGGGAAAAATTTATTCAGGCCCCAGGAGAAACATTAGGTCAAGAAATTCAAAACCAGAGGGACTGCTCTCTCTCCGCTCCTTGTCCCTGTGTGTCTTGGTCTAATTCGCTCCTCGTGTTCTGTCTTCAGGGTCCAAATGCCAAATGGGAGCAGACACTCCCCCCCTATGCCTCCTCTGTTCTGGTGTTTCATGACAAAGGCAAGAGTACATTGGGATATTGTTACAGGGTAGCGCTTGTCGCAGGACAGGTCAGTAACTCGGGAAGCCAGTTGCTGGGGAAAGGCGTGAAAGTGGAAGTCGCTCAGTCCTGTCTGACTCTTTGTGACCCCATGGACTATAGAGGCCATGGAATTCTCCAAGCCACAATACTGGAGTGGGTAGCCTTTTTCTTCTCCATGGGATCTTCCCAACCCAGGGATCGAACCCAGGTCTCCTGCATTGCAGGCGGATTCTTTACCAGCTGAGTCACAAGGGGAGCCCAAGAATACTGGAGTGGGTAGCCCATCCCTTCTCCAGCAGATCTTCCCTACCCAGGAATCGAACCAGGGTCTCCTGCATGGCAGGCGGATTCCAACTTTATTTGGAAAATCAATTGATCAAGAAGATGGGGAACTAGTGTTTCAAAGAACCATCATGCCTGAGACAGAATTCAGGATTCTTCTGCTCTGAAAGGGGAGGGAGTAAAGTCAGACATTTCCTGGTTCTGGTCAGCCTCCTGAAGGGATGTGTTAATCTCTTCCTTCCTGTGGTTATCCATAGGTGGGCTGGTAAGGATGTTTCATGTGGGCTAAACAGAGGTATTTGAGCATCTTGCTCATTACCTGCGAGGCAAGGTTCCCAGAGATGGGCTATTATGTAGCATTTAAGCTTATAGGCAACATCCTTTCAGTGACGAACTTGTTAGAGAATACAGAGATTCTTCCCTGTTACAATATTTTAACCCCATCCCTAAAATCCTGCGGCAGAATTCTGACCCAGGTTGGGCCAGTCACTTGAGGCTGGGGCGGGGCATGGTGGGGTGCAGAGTGGTTGAGGGAGCACCATGGATCAGGGAGGAGGGCAGTTGGGATAATTTCTCAAAAAGAGTCCATGTACCTTGATAGAAGACTGTATCAGGGGACAAGCCCTTTTGAAAAATTAAGCTAAATTATTTTAATCTCTGTCATTAAACTGCTGGTGATTCTTGTATTTGAGACTTGTTTGTTATTTAATAGTGAATGACAGCCTGCAAGAATTTTTGACATCAGGAAGTGAGGTGTTGAGTTGGCTTAAAGGCTGCCCAGTGTAGGAAACTTGTTTAAAATTGCCTGTGGGTTTCAGTGAGTCAAGGCAAAGGCAGACATTATCTAAAATGCTTTTAAGACATCATTATCATACGCAGCAATGTGAGATACACGTGTTCAATTTTAAATTCTGCAACTTAATTTCACAGCCATATTTTTTACTGAAAGAGGTTTCTCTTGAGCATGGTGCATTGTGAAGTTTCTTCTGACCTTGATCGGATCATAGTGCTCTTACTTTTGTGATTTATGGAGCAACACGATGCCTTATAAAACAGTCTATCAAAACAGGTCCAAGTCAGACTACGCTGTGAGGTTTGGAAAGTTGCCAGCCAGAATCTCAACCTTCTCTGGCCACCGAAGCCGAATGAAAAAATGGAGAGTTTGGAGGAAACAGAAAGGCGGCTTTTACGCTCAGCCGCTGAGAGGGGAACGAGCTCAGTGGGCTCATGTCTCGAGAGCTGTGCCCCCACCCCATGAGGCATCTAGGGGCTTAGATTCAGCAAGGGCTCTTAATCAGGAGTCGGTGATGAGGAACAAAGGTGATAGGATCTTGATTTCTTCCTCTTGCATCGCTTCAAAGTCGGCCACACACTGGCATCAGCAACCAGAGGGAAGCGTGTTGTCAGGGTGAACACCAGATAGGGGATGCATTTAGCATAGAGTCAAAGGAGAAAATGTGAAATGTAGCTCCTGCAGAGTTGGGGGCCAGGAAGGCAGACTCAGTTACAGACATGCAGAATTAGGAGCAGTTACAGCCAGGGAATTAGAAGACACTTACTCCTTGGAAGAAAAGTTATGACCAACTAGATAGCATGTTGAAAAGCAGAAACATTACTTTGCCAACAGTCCGTCTAGTCAAGGCTATGGTTTTTCCTGTAGTCATGTATGGATGTGAGCTGGACTGTGAAGAAAGCTGAGCACAAAAGAATTGATGCTTTTGAACTGTGGTGTTGGAGAAGACTCTTGAGAGTCTCTTGAACTGCAAGGAGATCCAACCAGTCCATTCTGAAGGAGATCAGCCCTGGGATTTCTTTGGAAGGAATGATGCTGAAGCTGAAACTCCAGTAATTTGGCCACCTCGTGCGAAGAGCTGACTCACTGGAAAAGTGATGCTGGGAGGGATTGGGGGCAGGAGGAGAAGGGGACGACTGAGGATGAGATGGCTGGATGGCATCACTGACTCGATGGATGTGAGTCTGAGTGAACTCCGGGAGATGGTGATGGACAGGGAGGCCTGGCGTGCTGTAATTCATGGGGTTACAGAGTCGGACACGACTGAGCGACTGTACTGAACTGAAAGTGAAAAAAAAGAGGACTTTCCTGGTGGCTCAGATGGCAGAGAAGCCTCCTGCAACGCAGTAGGTTTGATCCCTGGGTTGGGAAGATGCCTGGAGAAGGGAATGGCACCCCACTCCAGTTTTCTTGCCTGGAGAATCCCGTGGGCAGAGGAGCCTATTGGGCTACGGTCCATGAGGCTTTAAAAACCAGGAATGTTCAGGCCTGCTCACTGTTTTCTTTGTCTTTGTTCTCAGAGAAAGGAAAAAGAAAAACTCAGCCCTCCTTTTTTCGTTTTCACTGCAACAGGAATAACTTAATGTTTTGAATTAATTTCATAAAGAAGCTGTCAGACACTGTCAGTTAAACTAAAGAGCATAAAATTATCTCAGCTCTGTTGTTGAATTTGTGGGTAAAAATAATGAAGAAAATCTTAAAGACAGATAATTGCAGTCAATATTTTGCCTGTGTTTCTTCGTCTAGGAGCACTTACAGGATAGGGGCTGCTCTGCAGACAGGGCTGCCGGGCCGCAGGGAGCAGACACGTGCACACACGCTTCCTCACTCAGTCGTGTCCAACTCTCTGCGATCCCACAGACTGTAGGGCGCCAGGCTTCTCTGTCCATGGGATTCTCTAGGCAACAATACTGGAGTGCGTTGCCATGCTCTCCTCCAGGGGATCTTCCCAGCCCGGGGATCAAACCCAGGTCTCCCGCATTGCAGTGGATTCTTCACCAGGGAGCCACCAGGGCCGCGCAGGCGGAGGATGACGGCTGCTCTAACAGTGGTGGATTTGATTTCAAAGAGCTGTGCCCTCAGACAGCAATGTTAGGTTAAAGTCACGTTAAGTCAGATAGTCAACTTCAGAATTTCCAAGTTCATAGGAGGAAAGGACCCCAGCTCAGTCAGCAAGGCTGGCAAAGAACGTGGTGGAGGACCCAGAACAACCTAAGGATTGGGGTGTCCCTGTAGTCTAGAGAAAGATGGTGAAGAGACAGTGTCCAGGGGCAGGAGGGCCACCGGACTGTGGGTCAGATACTCGGGGGGGCATGACAGCTCCTGTCTATCACTAAGATGACAACGATTCACAAGGGACCATCAGTCCTAGGAAGAAGGGCCCGTCAGCCAAAGGTAACCTCACATTAGTGATGTCAGCAGAAGCCTTCTGAAGGGTAAGTCTCTGCCCACCAACACGAGCCCTGCCTGCTGCCCACACATCCCTGGATGTCTCTGTCTTTCAGGAGTGGCTGCCAGCACCCCCAGCCCTGTAGTCTGTTGAGAGTCACTAGCGGCGTCAGCGTTAGTCCGTGTCTCAAGGTCACAGCACTTGCCCTTCCCTCACACTCACAGCTAGCAAGAACGCCCAGAGGACTCACGCGAGCTGTCACAGGAGGGGCTGTTCCAGGGAGTGGAGAGGCCCCCGTGTGAAGGATGCCTGGTCTCCATGGGGCTGACATTCACCTCTGTCCCCTGGGGGCATTTAAACTATCAGCGGCCTAGACTTGGCTCTAGTGATATCCCAGCTTTGATTTCCATTTTGAGAACCAGAACCAGTCTTCTAGCCTTAGTTTTCTCCAGAAAGCGGCTTGATGGTAGAAGAGGAAATTGATTAGCTCAAAGATGGATTATTCTGAGAAAAACAATTGAATTCATTTCCTCCTTCCCTGGTGAGTGGGCCATCTGGTTGACCTCTCTGCTTTCAGCAAAGGGAAATAAAACTCGCAATGGCCAGCTGTCCCCGTCGCAGTCGGCGAGGCCTGGACCTCAGCTGTCGCTGTAGACACTGCCCTCCTCCCACCAGCCCCATCTCGCCTGCATTTGGGGCTTCTGTGCTCTCGTCCCCTGGGATGGGGAGCTTCTCAGGACAACCCCTAGTGTCCTGCAGAAGTCAGCCTCCAGCCTCATCTCTTGTTTTTAAAATATTTATTTAATGTGCACCCTTTTCTTTCCGTTTCTAAAGTCTTTATTGAGTTTTGTTACAGGATTGCTTCCGTTTCATGTTCTGGTCTTCTGGTTGGCAGGCCTGTGGGATCTTAGTCCCTGACCAGGGACTGAACCCACAGCCCCCGCATGGGAAGGCGAAGTCTTAACCTCGGGGCCTCTGGGGAAGCCCGTCCAGTCTCACTCCCGCTGGCTGTCCCTGTGCCCCTTTAGCCACGGCGCACGCAGGACCTGAGGCGAGCTGGCTATTGCTGCGTCCTGTGGTGGAGTCTCTCAGCTGCGACCGACACCGCCCCGCTCCGGGGACCCATCAGAAGTGAAAGTGCTCATTTCCCCTCGTTGGTGCTTCCGGTGTGAAGAGAGCAGATGAAGGAAGTGTGTTCTCTGCACCCTTTACCTTCTTTATCCAGGACAGGAAGTGTTGTGTGCTGTTGAGTTGCCCCGTATCGCGTGTCAGGTGTTGCCCAGACATCGTTTGGATCACAGTCAATCGTAACACAACGTTGATTCAGGTTTCTGTAGTGTCTATAGACATTAACCGGCTTTCAGACACGTGTGCATTTATCCTCTGACAACCGCACTCTAGATTCCTCATCCCCATCCTTCCTTTCTTTTCTCCACCTTTGCAGTCTCAGTGTCTCTTTTTTAAATAATCACCCCTGAGTTTTCATTTGATTCTCTCCTCCTCATCAGAAGGCAGAGGCGTGATGAAGGTACTTGGAGCTCAGGACGAGATAAGATGCTGCGGACTGGGACCTCCCTGGCCGTGGAGTGGCTTAAGACTCTGCTGTCTCAAAGCAGAGGACACAGCTTGAATCCCTGCTCAGGTCTCTAAGATTCCACATGCTGCTCAGCACGGTCAAAATAAGTAAAATAAAGAGATGTTTGATCTTTGCAGAGAGCGCAGAGGGCCTCTCTCCCAGACCTGCTGTAAGGGCACGGGTGGTTCCTGCAGGGGAGTCAGCATCCAATGGAGTCTTTTCTGAATCAGTTCACAGGACATCGTGGGGTCTGTAAGTAATGTTGTGACCTTGGCAAAGAAAATATCAAGCTCTGATTAGGAACTGCTAAGATAATAGCACTCTGGAAAGATGAATTTTATATTTAAAACAACCAAATGACCCAGGAAAAGGTTGTTTGGTTTTCGTTCTTTGTTTTCTTTCTGACCTAAAAATAAGAATGAGCAACAGTTACGTCACTAGGTACAGGGGAATTGGCAGCCTCAGATGTCAGTTTGCATTAGACTTTTAGGACTGATTGCTATTTATGGCATAGTTCAGCAATCAGACTTATATTAACGCTTTACTCTCTGCATCAGTCAACAGTTGCGTCTCTGACAGATGTGCAGGCAAATACCAAAGCTCCTTCTCATAAAGGCATCTGTGGATTCACTCATCCGTTCCGCCCACAGTCCCCGGGCGCTGTGGTGCCCTGGGTTTCGTACCAGGCATCGTGATCATGAACATCAGGATAACCTCCTGAAGTGGCTTGCAGCCTGCCGATGGCACCCGCCTGGGATGCACCATTTAGTAGTGCGGTAATGTTACAGAAGAACATTTACAAAGTGTCACATTTGTGTCCAGTTGGAAAGAAAAATGGAGGCTGCCAGTGAAACCAGGCAAACCTTCCTGAAATGTCAGAGATGATATTTTAGCTGACAAGTGAAGAATGCAAAGGGATTTGCCTGTTGAAATGAGGCTGGAGAGGAATGTCAGGAAATGGAAATCGAGCCTTGCACACAAAGCTGAAGAGGGTGCGGGTGGGGTGGGGACAGGGCAGGAGGCGGCTCCAGGAACAGTAAGTTGTGAGCAGAGAGTGGGAGGCATAGCTCAGAGGTGGAGGGAAGGAGAGGACTTTGTAGTGAGGTGCACATCGCTTAAGCACAGAAGCCAGGCTCCTCAGAGAGGGCTCCAAGTGTAGGAGGGGCATATAAATGTGTCCCCGTTGCGCATCCTCTGCTCTGAATAGCACTGTTGACTGGCGTTTTCTATCACGTGGCCTTCTCACAACCTGCGCCACTGCCACCTGGGACAAACCTCCGTCACCCCTCCTAGTGGGTCCCTTCTGGGCACACCCTTGTTTCCTTGTTCTTTGCCCTCCGTGTAGCAGCTCCCCTGGGGGTCTTCGTGTGGGAGTCTGGTTCATGCCCTGCGGTGTTCACGTGCCTTGCCCTTAGAGGAAATGCCAAAACCTGTTCTGTGGTGTCCAGACCCTGCTTTCCTGGCTGCGCTCGCCCACCCTCCTTGCTCAGCGTGGTCACCCCACTCGCATCCCCGTGGCCCCCAGGCCACTGTCTCTCTGCGCCCTCCACTCCAGAGTGCACACTGCGTCCTCCTCTCCCTGATGGCTTGCCTTCAGGTGTCAGCCCGTGTCTTACTCTGTCCGGAGCAGCTGTAACACACCGCCACAGACCAGGCGGCTTAAACACAGATTTGTCTCTCATGGTTCCAGCGACCGCAAGTCCAGGGTCAGGGTGCCAGCTGCTGGGTCTGGTGAGGGCCGTCTCCTTGGGTTGCAGCCAGCCGCCTTCTCTCTGTCCTGACGAGGCCTTTCCTCCACGTGTGCAGGTGAAGACAGAGGGGAGGCAGCTTTCTTGGTGGGTTTGTCTGTTTATTGTTTGTCCCCCATCCCTACACTAAGATACAAGAAAGGAGGATGGAAAAAATGAAAGCTGTTGGACTTGCTGCGTCGCTAACAATGCATAACAAGTTCACAGAACAGGGCTTGGCAGAGTAAGCCTTGGATAAATATTGGATGGATGGATGGATGGATGGGGGATTTGTTCACCTTCTCAGGCCAGTGTTTAACTGTAAATTAAATTTTATTGGATCTCCAAGGTATGCATGTGGTACCAAACAGAACAGGGAATATATTACAGCCTCATTCTCATCATTCTAGGCAAGAAATACATAACGATGTTGAGAAATGCACTACCAAAGCTCAACAAGGGGAAAGTTGCCCTTCTTGAGAAACGGGAACAATTTCGCTCAAATTTTTGATAATTCACTTCCTACAAGTTAAGATGAGAAAGTCTGAATTTGGGATGCCACATCAGATGCTCAGGTTGGATGTTCACTGTCACTCTGCACTGTAACTCAGAAACCAGATCTGTGTTCTGGTTATTATTAAATACCCCTGTAAGAGTTGAAGACACGCACACCTCAGCGCTGGAGAGGAAGACGGAAACACGGGAACTTTCGTTCTTTAGGACTGGTGAGGTTGTTCATGCGTTTTTCCTCTTTGTTTCCTGTGGTTATTGGAGCGATATTGTTTGTGTAGTTCAAAAAGTCACTTTTGAAAGTAAAGTTTGGAATTAAGTAGGGCGGTCTGCTTTTCTGAGGGTGAAAGGACACTGCTTTTTAAATGGAAGAGCGTTGCCTGAAAGACAGTGTCGTGCATCTGTGCTTAAGAAATGGCACCAGTGATCCAGAATCTCCTGAGGAGACTGCCGCCAACTCCTGTTTGGTTATATTATTGTGCATTCTTCCATCTAATAGTATGTACTGAATTGGTTTTCTCTGCAAAATCTTTTCTTAGCCCCGTGAGCATGAAGGAGCAGGGCCTTTGTCCTTTCTCTGAACTGGCCTGACCCTCGTTCACTTGCCCACTTGCTGAGCCGTCTCAGCATCTTTCTTTCGCATGCCCTGTGTGACCATGGGAGGTACCCTGTGTTTGAAGTTTTCCAGATCTCTCCTCTCCTTCTTCTTTGCTGGACTGGCCCTCCTGCATCCTTGCGAGCTGTTCACCCACCTTCCTCACTTTCTGGTGAAACAGCCCGTTCTGTCATGAGCAATGCAAATGGTTAGAAATTCTGAAGTCTTGTTTGTTTGTCTTACATAATTTTGTCTTGGTGAAATTTCCTTTTGATTGCAACTCTGCCTTCTCCAGCTCTGCACAAGTCTTCTCTCTCTTGCACGGGATACTTCCAATAGAGATTCTATTTGATTTTTGAGGTTGAACTCTTCCCTTAGCCTTGCTTCATATGACATTTTGCAGGGTCCTCTTTATGGATGTACTCTAGCCATCATTATCTCTAACGATATTCAGCCCAGACTTGGAAACCATCCTATGAGTGTACTTGGGCCAGGGAAAGGTCTACTGGAACATCGCTGCAACATTCATTCAGTTGCATTTTTGCAAGTAAATCAGTTATGCTCCTGGCCACTCAAGAAATTGATGCAAACTAAGTCTTAGTTGTTTTTTTAAGTCTCTGTACACTATTTTAGTTGTTTTTTTAAATATAAACTTCTACCAGTGCATCTAATATTAGTCAGTTTAGTTCAGTCGCTCAGTCGTGTCCGACTGTTTGCAACCCCATGAATCGCAGCACACCAGGCCTCCCTGTCCATCACCAACTCCTGGAGTTCACTCAGACTCACGTCCATCGAGTCAGTGATGCCATCCAGCCATCTCATCCTCTGTTGTCCCCTTCTCTTCCTGACCCCAATCCCTCCCAGCATCAGAGTCTTTTCCAATGAGTCAGCTCTTCCCATGAGGTGCCCAAAGTACTGGAGTTTCAGCTTTAGTATCATTCCTTCCAAAGAACACCCAGAACTGATCTTCTTTAAAATGGACTAGATGGATCTCCTTGCAAGGGACTCTCAAGAGTCTTCTCCAACACCACAGTTCGAAAGCATCAATTCTTTGGCACTCAGCTTTCTTCATAGTCCAACTCTCACATCCATACATGACTACTGGAAAAACCATAGCCTTGACTAGAAGGACCTTAGTCGGCAAAGTAATGTCTCTGCTTTTGAATATGCTATCTAGGTTGGTCCTAACTTTCCTTCCAAGGAGTAAGCATCTTTTAATTTCATGGCTGCAGTCACCATCTGCAGTGATTTTGGAGCCCCCCAAAATAAAGTCTGACACTGTTTCCCCACCTATTTCCCATGAAGTGATGGGACCAGATGCCATGATCTTCGTTTTCTGAAAGTTGAGCTTTAAGCCAACTTTTTCACTCTCCTCTTTCACCTTCATCAAGAGGCCCTTTAGCTCCTCTTCACTTTCTGCCATAAGGGTGGTGTCATCTGCATATCTAAGGTGATTGATATTTCTCCTGGCAATCTTGATTCCAGCTTGTGCTTCTTCCAGCCCAGTGTTTCTCATGATGTACTCTGCATAGAAGTTAATAAATGTGTTTAAAACAAAATTTCAAATCTGAAATTATTCTTATTAGAAACAAGATTTAAAAGATATCCATTGTTTGAGCTGATGAAGACCGTACCACTAATTTAATTAGTCTCTGTCTTGAGAAAGATTGATCTTGAGTATGAAATTGTTCAAATTTTAGATGTTGGCTCTGAATTTAATCTGAACAGTACTTGAGAAATGTCTGCTTTGGGTCTGTGAGAGGTCATGCACGTCTGGGAGCGTAAAGAATGTGCTTCTGCAAGACACATGCTCTTCTCATTCTTAGTGAGAAGGGCTTGTTTCCTCTGTAAACTCAGGTGAAATGAGCAGCTGCTCAGTCAGTGAGATCTGATCACTTCCTGTCATTGGCCAGTGATTTCCTCGCATGGAAAACTCTATCCAATGGGAAAGGAGACTGACTCAGTACACCTTCTTGCCATAATGTCATGCTAATGTTTAGTCTTAGTTTTAAATGCTGAAAACCACTCTTTAACAGGCAGATTCAGTTCTCGATGGTACGTAAGAATGCTGGCCAGAATTTCTGAAAACTGTAGCTCTCTTTCCTGCTCAATTATGCTGGTCCTCACACCTGGATGGCCAGTGTCAATGAGCTCGAGTCCATTTTTTCCTAATTCTGTAGCCTGGATAGCTAGTATTAAATATTTGGACGTCAGATGGTAATTATTTGCTGTCCTGTGGTTGAGTATTTTCTTCATTTTGATTGGCAGCTATTTGATACATTCTAATGAACTTTCAGCCTGAGATAAAGGCGTATCTATGCCTCACATTACCTACTTTTTGACACTATCTCCATTCTGTTGCATTTTGACTTGCAGTTAATATGAGCTGCAGTCATGGGTACTATAGGAGAATATTTTGTGATCTATGTATAGACAGTAGTGAGTAGTTCATTTGCGGTGTGACCGTATGCTTAAATTTGCCCTGGAGAGTTCCTGTTGCTCTTGCGTAATTAATAACAATTATTATTGGTATGTAACTATTGCATTTATTATTGTTTATTAATATTACCCCCTTTGTCTCCCCAAGGATCCTAGTTTGGACTGTAAGTTATATAATCATGATTTGAAACTGCAAGTTTGGTCTCAGAAGCCAATATGCTAGATTAATTTCCTAGATTTAGTAAATCTTTATTGTCCTTAACTATGTCTCCAGATCCCTCCTCTCACCCTCAATACCTACTGTAATACAAATACAGCTCGTGGCGGGGACTAAAAACCTAGAAGATGGATAGATGGGTTACCTAGTGAAGTGAGACCTGGGAAACCTTGAAGCTTTATTTGAGGAGCTGTAGGTGGAAGAAGGTGCAAGATGATGAGAAGTAGGCAGACATTGATTAACACTGGCATTTAGTATGTGCTAAATAAACGTTTGAGTTTCGTAGCTGAAATAGAAGTTCCCAGTGTGGGTGTCAGTGAAGAGAAAGATGAGAGAGGTTGAGGCTGGAAATTTTATCATACCTGGGTTTGATCTGATCGTGAGGCGTTCCATATTTTTCGTCACTGACTCGATGAATGTGAGTCTGAGTGAACTTCGGGAGATGGTGATGGACAGGGAGGCCTGGCGTGCTGCAATTCATGGGGTCGCGAAGAGTCAGACACGACTGAGCGACTGAACTGAACTGATAGGTTGACTGCCAGAGAAGGCGATGGCGCCCCACTCCAGCACTCTCGCCTGGAAAATCCCATGGACGGAGGAGCCTGGTGGGCTGCAGTCCATGGGGTCTCGAAGAGTTGGACATGACTGAGCGACTTCCCTTTCACTTTTCACTTCCATGCATTGGAGAAGGAAATGGCAAACCACTCCAGTGCTCTTGCCTGGAGAATCCCAGGGACCGGGGAGCCTGGTGGGCTGCCTTCTATGGGGTCACACAGAGTCGGACACGACCGAAGTGACTTAGCAGCAGCAGCAGCAGCGTAGGCTGACTGCAGTGAGAAACTCCATAGTCACCCTGTAATGTGGAACCAAGTCTACTGGGTGGAGAAGCGTTAAGTTACAGAAAAGGCTGTAAACATAGTATCACATTCTCCTTGAGAGAAAGCTTTGCCATCAGATGAGGGAAGGGGGCCTGGGTCCTTTGGACCCTGCGGCAGAAGGAAGAGAAAGGAACTGATCTCCGCTTCAGGGATTAGAATACCCCGGGGCTCGCTCTTTATTTCTGCCTGTGTTGGGTCCTCCCTGCTGCGCGGGCCTTTCTCTAGTTGTAGAGTGAGGACCGCGCCCCAGTTTCAGTGCGTGCCTTTCACACCGGCGGCTTCCCTTGTTGCAGAGGATGGACTCTGGGGAGTGAGTCGGCGGCACTCGCGGCTCCCGGGCCCTGGGGCACAGGCCCGGTACTTGTGGCCCAGGGGCTTGGCTGCTCTGAGGCATGTGGGATCTTCCCAGAGCGAGGATTGAACCCACGTCTCTTGCGTCTCCTGCCTTGGCCGGCAGACTCTTTACCACTGAGCCACCGTGGAAGCCCACACCCGAGATCTGGATTTGACGGAAGTGTGGCTACTTGGATTACCTTAGTTCCTGATTTGACTCACAGATTTCTCCCTTGTGCTGTCGTTTCAGGAGCTCGTGGGGAGTAACCCTCCGCAGAGAAACTGGAAGGCATAGCCATCGCGCTGCTTGTTATCCTGGTCATCTGCTCCTTGATCGTCACCTCGGTGATACTGCTGACGCCAGGTACCTGCGTTTACTCCTGGAAAAGCGAGTTGCTTAAGCGAGAGAGGGCATGGTTTTACTAGGCGATTTTTTTCCAAGTAACTGCCCACTGTGTACTTATGGTCCCTCAATTGTAATTCTCATTTGCCATATGGTAAAATGATGTAATATGCATTCAGTGAAAAAGATCCATTGTACATGCTCTGAATTTATCAGATAATTCCTGACTAGGGTAAATTCTTGGCATGTATTAAAATTCACAAATATTTATTTATACTTGATCAGCTTATATAAAGACTTTGCCCTTATAAATATAATGATTTTATATGTCTCATGGTATTCTTGGGTATTCTATCAGGGATGAATTAAAATTATTAAAACAACATATACTAAGTGTGAGCTAAGGGTAAACTACTTATTAGATACTACTGATGGAATAAAGGAAGCTGGAAAAGAATCATAAATCTCTCAGGGAAGAAAAACTCACAAAAATTGTCAGCAAAAGTGTACAGAAAAAAAAACATATCTAGGCATGGATTACTGAAAGTTTCAATTATATAGAAGTTGAGAAGAAAGAGATAAAAACCTTCATGAGAAAGTTCACAGAGAAAATCACATGTGAAGTTGGACTTCCATGGAGAAGTAAGAATTTAGTGGCAGGAGAGTGGAGAGATTAAAACAAAGGAAAGCCTTTGCCCATAAGATAAACGAATGGGGTTACGATAGGAAAACATTACCGCCATATATAAACTGTGTGTGACTATCCATTCTCCTTTGTTGTATCAAGTGTCAGTTTGTGTGGGCCAAAAGATGTTCCAGTCCTCGATAAACAGACTATACAGGTATTAGACTTTATAATGGAAAAAATGCATTTTTTGACAGGTACAAAAATTACAGGCAAATTTTCAGGTATGTCTAATTTATTGTGGCTGTTATTGTTTAGTCACTCAGTCATATCCAACTTTTTGTAACCCCATATCACGCCAAGCTCCTCTATCCATGAGATTTTCCAGGCAAGAATACTGGAGTGGGTTATTATTTCCTTACTGACTACCTTTGAGCAAGCTCTAGGAGATAGTCAAGGGCAGGGAAGCCTGGTATGCTGCAGTCCATGGGGTCACAAAGAGTCAGACACAACTGAGCAACTGAACCACAACAAATACCCTGAAACCAAGACTCAATAAAGACACCAAAGAGAGCTACAGGCCAGCATCTCTTCTGACGATAGATGCAAAAAGCATAACAAGATACTCACAAAATGAACCTAATTACCAAACCAGAAAAGGATACATACCATGACCAAATGGGACTTATCCCAGGAAATAAAATGTGGTTTAGCATATGAAAGATCAGGGTAGTGCACTCAGATTTGTAGGATAAAGACAGAAAACAACGACATGATCATCTCAATAGGCACAGAATAAGCGTCTGACAAAGTTCAAAATCCCCTCTCTATAAAACACTGAATGAACGAAGAGTAGAGAGAAACCTTCCCAACCTGAAAAAGAGCATCTATAAAAAACCCACAGCTCATATTATACTTCACACTGAAATGGTTAGCAGTGATCCTGCTGAATATCAGGTTACCCTTGACAAGGGGAAGAAAAGACATCCAAGTTACAAAGAAGTAAAGCTGTCTCTATTCATAAATGGCATGAACTTGTGTGTAGAAATCTTAGCGTCCACAAACACACTTGCATAACTAATAAATGAGTTCATCAACATTGGAAGATGCAGAATGATACAAAAATTATTTGTATTTCTGTACACTAGTAATGAACAGTTCAAAATGAGGTTTAGAAATGATTCCACTTATATTAGTTTCAAAGGAAATAAGACATTTAGGAATCAGTTTAACAACAGAAATGTAAGACTTGTGCACTGAAAACCATGAAATGTAATTGAAGGGAATTAAAGATCTTAGCAAATGGAAAGATGGCCCATGCTCACGGGTTAGAGGGTGAGCCATTGTTAACAAGCAGCAGTCCCCAGAATCATGCGTAGAGTCAACTTCTCCATGTCAAAGCCCAGCTGGTGTCATTGCAGAACTTGACAGGCCAATTCTAAACGTCATAGGAAAATGCAAGGCCCTCAGACCAGCCAAAATAATCTTGAAAAGAGCAGTTAAAGGACGTACATCTGTGATGTTAAAATGTACTCTAAAACTATGGTCAAAGTTTTGTGACACTGTCTGTTGTTGTTCAGTCGCTCAGTCACGTCTGACCCTTTGTGACCCCATGGACTGCAGCACGCCAGGCTTCCCTGTCGTTCACCAGCTCCCAGAGCTTGCTCACACCCAGGTCCATTGAGTCGGTGAGGCCATCCAACCATCTCCTCCTCTGTCATCCCCTTCTCCTCCTGCCCTAATCTTTCCCCGCATCAGGGTCTTTTCCAGTGAGTCAGCTCTTCGCATCAGGTGGCCAAAGTATTGGAGCTTCAGTTTCAGTCCTTCCAGTGACCATTTAGGGTTGATTTCCTTTAGGATTGACTGGTTGGATCTCTTTGCAGCCCAAGGGACTCTCAAGAGTCTTCTCCAACACCACAGTTCAAAAGTATCAATTCTTCGGCGCTCAGCTTTCTTTATGGTCCAACTCTCACATCCACATGTGACTACTGGAAATACCATAGCCTTGACTAGAAGAACCTTTGTTGGCAAAGTAATGTCTCTGCTTTTGAATATGCTATCTAGGTTGGTTATAACTTTCCTTCCGAGGAGTAAGCATCTTTTAATTTCATGGCTGCAATCACCATCTGCAGTGATTTTGGAGCCCAGAAAAATAAAGTCTGACACTGTTTCCACTGTTTCCCCATCTATTTGCCATGAAGTGATGGGACCTGATGTCATGATCTGAGTTTTCTGAATGTTGAGCTTTAAGCCAACTTTTTCACTCTCCTCATTCACTTTCATCAAGAGGCTCTTTAGCTCCTCTTCACTTTCTGCCATAAGGGTGGTGTCATCTGCATATCTGAGGTTATTGATAATTCTCCTGGCAATCTTGACTCCAGCTTGTGCTCTCTCCAGCCCAGCATTTCTCGTGATGTACTCTGCATAGAGCTTAATTAAGCAGGGTGACGATAGACAGCCCTGACGTCTCCTTTCCCGATTTGGAGCCAGTCTGTTAGGAAACTGTTTGTCAGATATAGCACCAAAAGCACAGCAGCCAAAGGAAGAAATAGATACCACTTCCATCAACATGAACATATTCTGTGTTTCAAAGGTCACTATGGAGAAGGTGAAAGGAGAACCCCCAGGATGGGAGAATATATTTGCAAATCATATATTCAATAACATTGAGTATTCAGAGTATACAGAGAGTTCTTACAGCTTAAATCATGCAACAAACAGTTCATTTTTACATGGGTAAAGAATTTGAACAACATTTCCCCAAAGAAATACAATTGGCCAGTAAGTCTAAGAAAACATGCTCCATACCATTCATCATCAGGGAAATGCAGATCAAAGCATAGTAAGGTACTGCTTCATACTCAGCAGGATGGAGAGAGAGATATGTATGTATAATTTCATATGTGTTTTTGGCACTATTTTTAAACGTTCCAGTCCAGTTACAATTATCGCAAAACACTGCATATATTCCCCACAGTATACAGTAAGCCCTTGCAACCGGCAGCGCCCTCCCCAGTGTGTGTGCCCCCCACCCTGGTATGTCCCCCCAGCCCACTGCTAACCGCTAGTCTGTGTCATCTGTGAGTCTGCTGCTTTTTTGTTTGTTCACTGGTTTGCTGTTCTTTTTAGATTCCATGCATAAGTGAGATCATACAGTGTTTGTCTTTCTCTGCCTGACTTATTCACGTAGCATAATACCCTTCAATTCAGATCCAAAAAACATGTATACTTTTTAATGGGAAATCGCATTTAATGGGAGGAATGTAAAATTGCGCCGCCTCTTTGAATAAGGTGACGTGAAAGTTGCTCCGTCTGACTCTCTGGGACCCCATGGGTTGTATCTCACCAGGCTTCTCTGTCCGTGGGATTTTCCAGGCAACAGTGCTGGGGTGGGTTGCCATTTCCTTCTCCAGGGACAGATGTCCGTAATTGTAGCTTGCTCTGTGAGTGAGGTTTATGATGAGACCAGAGTTCCTGGGTCACTTGGACTCACGATTCAAATCAGAGCATCTGACTGAACAGGAAAACATCCTTGCCGCCATTGAAATCTAGACGCGTAGCTCTGAGAGGGATTGGGGAAGACATACACTCTTCTTTGGAGAAGGTAATGGCACCCCACTCCAGGGTTCTTGCCTGGAGAATCCCATGGACGGAGAAGCCTGGTGGGCTACAGTCCATGGGGTTGCAAAGAGTCGGACACGACCGAGCGACTTCACTTTCACTTTCTAGACTCTTCTATTTTATAATTTTGCTGACATTTTATATTAAAAATTAGTCCATAAAGTTCGGGACTTGGGCAACTAATTTTAATTAATAGAAAAGAAGTGAGATCTCCTTCAGAAATTGCGGAGCATGTGTTCCTACGTTTGCTTTTCTTTGAGCACGAGTGTAGTGTATCCAACGCCCACTGAAGACCTGGTGATGTGATTGCCCAGCGCTCACTTTGGGAGTTACAGCACAGCAGCGGTTTGGGTAGTTGGCAGTTACTCCCATCCCCCTCCTCCCCGAGGTACGTGAGCATTCCTGTCGCCCAGAATCCGGGGGCTCATGCATCCGTCAGTTCAAAGGGAGATGGGAGGGCTGCTGGAGGCTCCCCTCCTGCCTGCGGTCCAGGGCAACCAGGCTGGGTGGGACATGTCTACGACTGAACAGCTTCATGCCTGGGACACTCCCTTCCAGATGCCCCACTCAGCACCGGCAGGGAGCCGTCCCCGGGTCTTCCCAGCTGTACAGGGAGCCATGCCTGTCTCTCTTCTCTCAACTGCAGCTGCCAGTCCTGAAAGCTTTTCACATTCAGTTCTTGTGCAGCCAGAACCATCACAGCAGCATCTCTTCTGCAGTAAATAAGAGCACAGAACACGCCACACTGTTCTCTGTTTGAATGCTGACTGCCAGTTGCCAGGGGCAACCACAATGAGGGTGAGGCTCTAGTGAATCCCCGAGTTCCAGGAAAGGCTTTGAGTGGCATTTCGTTTATCCGTCTGTTAAAATAAAGCTGTGGCTGAGCCTGCCTGACCCTTTGGTCCTATTGGACTCTCGTCGGTAGTGTTTCTCTGGGCTGTGCTGCTGGAGGCTGTGTCCTGGTTTAGGATGGCTGGGCGGGCTGGCTCAGTAGTGAGTGCCTCCCCTCACCGGCTTTCTGCATCACTCCCCCTTGATGCACAGAGGCTTTTCTTACAGCGTCAAAATTCCGCCAGACAGGAGGATGTCAGATCATTCAGAGCCTTCTCAAATTCACCTATATGTAGACCATCACATTGACTAATAATGCCTATCCACCGATCAAACATGAAGGATCCCTGTGAGGGGCTGAGGGCATCGAGCTAAGTGCTGGACGCACAGTGGGCAGAGAAGAGGCACATATTCTCCACGACAGCACAGATCCGGTGAGAAGGGCAGAGAGTGCACACGGAGAATTTCCCACCATGCCAGAGATGGGCATGCCAGACCACCTGACCTGCCTCCTGAGAAACCTGGATGCAGGTCAAGGGGCGACAGTTAGAGCCAGACGTGGAACAACAGACTGGTCCAAAATTGGGAAAGGAGTACGTCAAGGCTGTATACTGTCACCCTGCATATTTAACTTACATGCAGAGTACTTCATCTGAAGTGCTGGGCTGGATGAAGCACAAGCTGGAATCAAGATTGCCGTGAGAAATATCAATAACCTCAGATATGCAGATGACACCACCCTTATGGCAGAAAGCAAAGAACTAAAGAGCTTCTTGAAGAAGGTGAAAGAAGAGAGTGAAAAAGCTGGCTTAAAACTCAACATTCAGAAAACTCAGATCATGACACCTGGTCCCATTACTTCATGGCAAATAGGTGGGGAAACAATGGAAACAGTGAGAGACTCTATTTTCTTGGGCTCCAAAATAACTGCAGAGAGTGACTGCAACCATGAAATTAAAAGATGCTGGTTCCTTTGAAAAAAAAGCTATGACAAACATAGACAGCATATTAAAAAGCAGAGGCATTACTTTGCTAACAAAGATCCATATAATCAAAGCTACAGTTTTACCAGTAGTCATGTGGGGATGTGAGAGCTGGACCATGAAGGAGGCTGAGCATGCTGGTGTTGAAGAAGACTCTTGAGGGTCCCTTGACGGCAGAGAGATCAAACCAGTCAGTCCTAAAGAAAATCAGCCCTCAGTATTCATCGGAAGGACTGATGCTGAAGCTCCAATACTTTGGCTACCTGATGTGAAGAACTAACTCATTGGAAAAAACCGTGATGTTGGGAAAGGTTGAAGGCAGGAAGAGAAGGGGATAACAGGACAAGTTAGCTAGGTGGCATTACCAGCTCGATGGAGAGGAGTTTGAGCAAGCTCCAGGAGATGGTGGAGGACAGGGTAGCCTGATGTGCTGCAGTCCAGGGCCTCAGAAGGAGTTGGACACGCCTGCGTGACTGAGCAATCATTAGGCAAGAATAAGACAGAAGTTACAGGTGAGGCTTGGGGCTTCCCCAGCAGCTCAGATGGTCAAGAATCTGCCTGCATTGCAGGAGACTCGAGTCCAGTCCCTGGATCAGGAAGACCCCCTGGAGAAGGGAATGGCTACACACTCCAGTCTTCTTGCCTGGAGAATTCCATGGACCGAGGAGCCTGGTGGGCTGTAGTCCGTGGGTCTACAGAGTCAGATATGACTGAGCAACTTTCACTTTCTTTTTTGGTTAAAGACCTGTTGTGCTGTGAGTTACTGAATCTTTGAGCTAACACACGGCATGGCCATCACCTTGTCCACGGTCCCCAAAGTGCCTCCCCCCCCCCCATCTTCCTGCTGTCTCCACAAGCCCCGGCAGGAGCGGCTTTCCCCTGTGAGGGAGGAGGTGTAGGTTTGAAGAGTAGGGCGTCCTGGTAGTAACCACAGCCTGGACCTATATGCAGTCTTGAGTGCACCCTTCCAGACTCGCTGCTGCTTCCCAGGCTGGCTTGAAACTCCTATCATGTATTTAGAGAGTATCTTTTCAAGGGCCACCTCTTTTCAGTCTTGTCTTTGGTTTGTTGAAACTCAGAGTGCACTACCCACTTTCTACCTAACCCTCAAATCCATTCCAGACTCCTTGGATTCAGTCTTTTGGCGGAAACATTTCTGAGTCCGTGGGGATCCCTTTCCTGCTTGGGAAGTGTGCGTGGGAAGGGCTGTGATGGAGTGCACCTTTGCTGCCTCAGGCTCTCAGAGAGCGCGTGGCGATACCTCACTTCTGAGCGACCAGTACCTTTGTTCTGTGCTGCAGCCTAATTATCACCAGTTGTGCGCAATTTATGTTTTAAAAATCAAATTAAAAGTGTTTAAGGCAATCTTAGTTCCAAAGGGATTAACCGGATGAGAATGTGTCCTTTTCATTCTGTCATTCATTTCTCCCTTGCTAGTCTGTGCTCTTTTCTTAATTTCTCTTTGGGATAATAGACGCAAAGTTACCTTTTTTATTTTCAGATATTAAATATATGTCTGTGATAGGTCACACACAGCATATGCCTTTTTTTTGCAGTTATAACTCTTGTATTCTGATGAAAAGGACTCTGATAATCTTTAGTACCACAATTGTGGTTGTAGGAGCTTAAAAACCCACCAGGATCATATTTGCATTAAAATATCCCTGACATTTGACTTTTATGGATTTTCACTGTAGAGAAGATGGACACTGGTTTGTGACGGAAAACATTAGGATACTTTCGGTGGTATAAAAAATGAAAAGCCTTGGGTATTTGGAAGTCTTATTGCAGGTAAACTTTTAAGGCAAAGCAGAGGTTATCAGAATATAAGACTCATTCATCTTTTGGGTGGGAACACAATGTGGAAATGATTGTTACAGAATGGAAATTTCATAACTATCTGATTTATATCTAATGTCTATAACAGCATTGCTAGCTCTCAGCTTATCTTTTTTAAAAAATGTTCAATTTGACCCAATAGGCTTTATTGAGAGGGAGAGAAATCTAGCAAATTGGCATACAGCTTGTAAATTAGATTCTGCAAAGAGAATGTAAGTGCATCCAAGTCAGAAATAATCAAGCGTTCTGAAATTACACCACAGTCAAAAGAAGAGGAGATGGGTTTATGTGGGAAAATTATATGTTAAAATTACATATAAGAGAATCCTTCCACTTAATAGTTGCTACTGCTAGTTGTCTGAGTTTTGTAACAAAAACATCCATGGATTCTTTTAATAGACTTGGCTTTTTAAAAGCAGTTTTAGGTTCCAGCAACACTGAGAGGAAGGTTGAGTTGCCCAGGGGATAGCCTTTGCGTGCCCAGAAATGCATGGTATCCCCATCGTGAACATCCCTCCCCAGCTGGGGCCTTTGTGACAGTTTATGAACCTGCGTTGATACGTCGTTGTCAAAGTCCATAGTTGACGGTGAGGTTCACCCTCAGGGTGCACGGTCTGTGGCATTGGACGGATTTATGCTCGCATGAACCTGCCTTTCCTATATCGTATGGGGTAGTTTCACTGCCCTAAAAGTCCTCTGTGCCCTGTCTGTTCATTCTCCCTTCCCCTGTAATGCCTGGAAGCCACTGATTATTGTTGTTGTTGTTTTTATTGTTTCCATGTGTGTGTGCTAAGTCACTTCAGTCATGTCTGACTCTTTGCAACCCTATGGACTGTACCCGCAGGCTCGTTTGTCCATGAGATTCTCCAGACAGTAATACTGGAGTGGGTTGCCATTTCCTCCTCCAGGGGATCTTCCCGCCCAAGGATTGAACCCTCATCTCTCATGTCCCCTGCATTGACAGGTGGGTTCCTTACCACGCGTGCCACCTGGAAGACATCACCTCCATAGTTTTGTCTTTTCCAGAGTGTCGTATGGCTGGATCATACAGCACGTACTCTTTTCAGATTGGCGTCTTGTCACTTGGCAGTGTGCACTCAAGGCTCCTTCCTGGAGGAACTGTCATTGTTGGATAGTTTATTTACTTTTTTGTTGCTGTTTTTCCGTTGCTAAGTTGTGTCCTACTCTTTTGAGACCCCCGCCCCCATGGACAGTAGTCCGCCAGGACCTCTGTCCATGAGTTTCTCCAGGCAAGAATATTGGAGTGGGTTGCCATTTCCTTCTCCAGGGGATCTTCCTGGACCAGGGATCAAACCTGTTCTCCTGCATTGGCTGACAGATTCTTTACCACTGTGCCACCAGGGAAGCCTTATTTCTTTTTCAGCACTAAATAATATCCCAGTGTCTGGCTGTACCTCTCGATCCATTTACCCACTGAGAAACATCTTGATTGCTTCCAAGCGTTGATGGGTATGAACAAAGCTGCTGTGAACATTTGCGTGAAGGCTCTGGGTGGGACATAAATTTTCAGTTCCTTTGGTAGTTACCAAGGAGCGTGATCACTGCACCGTCTGCTAAGCGTGTTTAGTTCTGGGGCCAGTCACCAAGCCGTCTTCCCGAGGACCTCACCACGTGACCCCCACCAGCAGCGAATGAGAGCTCCCGTTGCTCCACACGCTCACCAGCATTCCGTGCTGTCAGCGTCTCAGATTTTCTGATTGGTCCTTCTAATTGGCATGAAGTGGTAACCTAGTGTTTTAAGCCTGTCTTTTTAAAATTCTGGGACAGACGTTTTAAAAACATTATGTATTTGCATATAATATTCTAATGTTTAATAAATTTTCAAACTGAACAGACTACATAGCCTGCACCCAAATCCAAAAGTACCACAGTGCAGCCAGTATCGCCAAGCTGCCTGTGCCCGTTCTCATCACTCACCTCCCCAAAGGCAGCCTAATTTCCAACGCCATAAAATAATTTTGCATGGTGTTATGTATCTACATTTCATTATTCATATAATCGTGTAATGTGTGTTTTTTATACCTGGTTCTTTTGTTCAGTGTGTTCATGCGTTTTAATGGTATATTTTAAGTCCTGTTTGTACCCAGTTTTCATCTGATGAATTATCTCTTCATGAGGTCTCATATCATCCCTATGGAAATTGCACAATACCAGTAATTTAATAACTTCTGTTCATTTCGTAACAAGTGATATATGCCTTACTATTTCCTATTGGGGTTTTTTTGTAAAATATTGTTTCCTGCCCATTTTTTATAGGCATCTTCTCTCTGTTCTCCTTCCTACGTTAAACTCATCGCCCATGTCCCAGCCCTGTCGTCGTCCATCTATTATCAATGACTGTGACAGGTGCCCTGTCATGGGACATGTGGGGTACCTTATAGGTCTCTGGGGTGTTGTTTGTTTGCACTTGGGCATCTGTGGTTGTGTCCGTAGATTCTTTGCACACCAGCTGGTAAACTGAGTAGATAGTGTGTGTCTCTGTTTTTGCTCCTCTTCTTGCTTTTGTTTCTGATTACAGTTACTGTGTCGGTGCTAAGGAAGACTAAGTGCTGTATATGGGTGGTACAGACAGTGTCTGTTACGAAAATCCAGAATGTGGGAGAAATCGCTGAGGACAGGAAGCATGTGTGGAAGATAATTTGGAGGATGAAGAATTTGAAAGACATACCTTGTGTTAATGGGAGGAAATCCAAGAAGGAAGGTCACCGTGAACCATAATGAGCCAGGCGTGTTTGCTGGACAGCAGATGCCTGGCCTGGAAGCGCTGGCAGGATGTGTCGGGTGTTAGGAGGGTCTGAGGCACTGAGTGCCAGATTTTACTCTAACGGTTCCTACAGTCTGGAACAGTTGATACATCCTAACTACTTTTATTGTGATAAACCCACAGATGATGATCTTATCATTTCCCCTGATGCTGGGAAAGATTGAGAACAGGAGGAGAAGAGAGCAACAGAGGATGAGATGGTTGGATGTCATCACTGACTCTTTGGACATGGGTTTGAGCATGCTCAGGGAGATAGTGATGAACTGGGAGGCCTGGTGTGCTGCAGTCCACGGGGTCACAAGAGTCTGACATGACTTAGACACTGAACAACAGTTGGTCTTGCCATTGGAAAGGGGAGAGGCCCATAAGAATGTGGATGCATTTCAGGAAGCTCGTGGATCTAGTCGGTCCATTAACCATCTTGGAATCATCTTGAGCATTTATCTAAGCTCAGATGTTAGTAGGTATCCATTAGAGTACTTTTACCATATGGAACAAAATACCTAACTAAAATACTGTAATTCAAATGGTAGGTGTTTATCATGTTTTCCCAAACAAGAAGTCCAGACCTAGCCAGTCCCAGGATGATTCAGTGGCTCAAACACCATGTTTCTCTGCTGCTATCATCTTAATGTTGGCAAAGTAGCTGCAGTGGCACCATGCATCTCATCTCACACCCTCACCAAAAGGAAGGGAAAATTGGAACCTGCCTGATGTATTTCTGTCTTTTTCCAAAACTAGCCGGGAGGCAGCTTGTTCATATAACGATATTACATGAGCACCCTTAGCTGTAAGGGTTGAGAGAGCATGTATTTCATGGAAATTTACCTCTGCTGAGTTGACAGAGGGCTGTGGCTCTTGGGGAGGCAGCGTAGTGCCTGCCACAATAAGTAATGAGACTCTTCGATTTATGAAATACTTGAGGAATGAGGCCTGCATTCCTTGAACTTGAACGGTGAGTTTGCACCATTCTTTAAATTGAAACAAATCTGAAAAGAGGGAGTTCTGACAGATTCTCATGAAAGAAAGAATTAATTTATGCTGCTACTAACCTTACAGTTAGTTGCAAGCTTCCAAAGTCTTGAGAAGTGGGTCCCTAGGAGAATCTTAACAGTCTTTCTTCTGACTTTTCATCATTAGTTCTAGAAGGATTGTTAGGTGAATCTTGCTTATTTATTGAATCCTTACACTAA
This sequence comes from Madoqua kirkii, assembly GCA_006408675.1. Taxonomy (NCBI): domain Eukaryota; kingdom Metazoa; phylum Chordata; class Mammalia; order Artiodactyla; family Bovidae; genus Madoqua; species Madoqua kirkii. Next base: position 14,959 of record SJYC01085357.1, on the reverse strand, counting down.
AGAGCCATTTATCGCAAGGATGGCAGTAGATGCTCATTATTCATACTTGCATGAATAAGTTAAGGCAAGTGTGCCTACGTATTTATCCAGAAAGGGGCACTTTTCAAAGTGTTCCTACATTATGCATTCTACTTGAAAGGCACAGTTGCCTGTAAGCCCTGAAAAGGAGTATGTCTTACCTTGGCACTCTGGTTTTCTCTGGAGTCTACTGCTTGGCTTAGAGGAGAGCCTATTGGTAAATTTCACTTGGATTTTGGGAGCCTTTGAGACCATGTGTTACAAGGGGCTAGCTGATCCAGGAGGTGCTATTTTAAGAAGACTCTGACCGGTTAGGACCCAAAGGTAGCAATTCAGGAGTCTAAGCCCAGTTTCTTCGTATAGGTCAGAGCACAGAAATCGATGGAAATAATAAAACCAGAGAGCTAGAGATAAGTTGTCCACAATGTATTAGGCAGCTCGGGAGACTGAAGAGGATGAAGTTAAATCACCTACCTTCTCTTTGAGACATAACTCTCACCTTAAACCCTGGTTCAGCAACACTGATCGCTTAAGGAGGAGTAATAGATATATGCACTTTCTTGGGTTGATGTTTCATATTCCCCAAATCCCTGATTATCTGTACTTTTAGGTGAGGTAATAAAATCACAGAAAATAGGTTAAGTGATAATTTATAGACCCTCAGATCTAATCAGTCTTTTTTTCCCCATTGCTTTCCTTTATCCAGATTCTTTTTTTTTTTTCAATATCCTTTTAAAAGTTCAGGAAATGTATGACTGCTGTGTTTTCAGAGGCTACCTTATCAAGTGGTGGGTCAGTTGGAAATGGGAGCAAAGGTTGAGGGATGAGGCAGGAAGAAGGCAGTTCCCAGGAGATGCCCATGTCCCAATGCCTGGAGCCATCATCCCAGGAGAGCGCTTCCTGGCAGATGCGGTTATGTTGAGTAGCTTGAGACGCAGGGTCTTCCTGGGCTATCCGGGAGGCAGAGGGAAATGTGACAGAGAGACAGGAGAGAAGGCCATGCGGCCCCGAGTCAGAGGCTGCAGTGATTCGACCCCGAGTCATGGAGCACCCAGAGCGGTGGGAGCTGGAAGAGACACAGACAGGATTAGTGGGGGAGGCTCAAGGGAGAGGGGACACAGACACATAGGCACACAGACACAGATACACAGGTACACAGACACAGGCACACACAGATACACAGACACACAGGCACACATACACAGATACACAGACACACACAGACACAGGCACACACAAAGGCACAGACACAGATACACACACAGAGACATACACAGACACTCAGACACAGATACACAGACACACACACACAGGCACAACATAGACACACAGACACACACACACAGGCACACACAGATACACAGACACAGAGACACACAGGCACACACACACAGACACACACAGGCACACACACAGGCACACAGATACAGATACACAGACACACAGACACAGGCACACACAGACACAGATACACAGATACACAGACATAGGCACACACAGACACAGACACACACACACAGATACACACACAGACACACACACCGACACACCGACACAGGCACACAGACACAGGCACACACAGACACACACACACAGATACACACACAGAGACACACACACAGAGACACACACAGGCACACAGACACACACACACAGACACAGGCACACAGACACACACATACACACACACACACAAAGGCAGATACACAGACATAGATACACAGACACACAGACACACACAGGTATGTACACACACACACAGACACACACACAGATATATACACAGATCCACACACATGGACACAGACACACACACACACATGTGTGCATGCTTATAGCCGATTCACGTTGTATGGCAGAAATCAGTATAACTGTAAAGCAATTCTCCTCCAGTTAAAGCATTTCTAAGATTGTCCCCTAAAGCTCCCAAGGAGTCCACCTTGATTTTGGCCTGTTTAAACTGATTTTAGGCTTCTGGGCTCCAAAAACCATGGGAGAATAAATCTCTTTTTTAAATGATCAGATCTGTGGCAATGTGTTAAAACAGTCCAAAGAAGCTGAAAACAAAGGGAAACATTACTAAATGCCTTCAGTGATTCTACAGTGGCCACATCTTGAAGGCGGGCGTGTAAGTGGACCCCCGGAGCCAGCAGAACTGGAGAGAAGCGCTGGGCACTTTGGACCGTGGCCCCGGTGACGGCCTCGCCGTGAGGCCCGCCTCTGCCTCCCCGCCTCTTCCGCTGAGCACCCACACCGGCCTCTCTCCCCTCCCTGGGGGCTCCGCTCAGCTTCAAAATGTGACTCTTTATGGTCTCGACCACCAGGAAAGGAGCTGAAGTTATTCACATTAAGATATACACCTGCCTTTCTGAAAACTGGAGAGGAAAAGACAGTGTCCGCTTCCCACACCGACGCATTTCATTGTTTTTGCTGTCCAGTCGTGTCCTACTCTTTGCGACCCCATGGACTGCAGCACGCCAGACTTTCTGTCCTTCACTGTCTCCTGGAGTTTTCTCAAACTCGTGTCCATTGAGTCAGGGATGCTATCTAACCATATCATCCTCTGTCGTCCCCCTCTCCTCCTGCCCTCAATCTTTCCCAGCATCAGGGTCTTTTCCAGTGAGTTGACTCTTCACATCAGGGGACCAAAGTACTGGAGCTTCAGCCTCAGCATCAGTCTTTCCAATGAATATTCAGGGTTGATTTCTGCTAGGGCTGACTGGTTTGATCTTGCCGTCCAAGGGACTCTCAGGAGTCTTCTCCAGCACCACAGTGCTCAGCCTTCTTTATCGTCCAGCTCTCACATCCATACATCACTTCTGGAAAAACCATACTTTTGACTGTGCACACGGTTGTTGACAAAGTGATGTCTTTGCTTGATATGCTGTCTAGGTTTGTCATAGCTTTTCTTCCAAGGAGCAAGCGTCTTTCAACTTCATGGCTGAAGTCACCGCCAGCAGTGATTTTGGAACCCAAGAAAAACATTCATTAAACACATACAGACTCTACTTAACAATTCATATAAACTTAAGAGCAGGAACCAAATTAAAATAAATACAGGTCAATCAACAAAGTCAATAAATTTCAAATTAAGAAACAGTCATTTTGTGTGGCAGAAGATGAGGTTCCTGAAACGAAATCACCCCTTACACGTGTTTGGGTGTCTGCTGTGACACCGATGTTTTGGGTTGGACGTTGCGTTGGACGTGCCTGCTCTTGCCTCACTGGGTAAAGCGTTGCCCTGCCCACCGTGTCTCTGCTGGGAGCTGTACTCTTTGTTCACAGAGATCCCTGTGCGTCCGGGAGACCAAATTAGCTGACTTGGCGTTGGTGGGTCATGAAGACACAGGCTCATTCAGGCAATTAATTTGGGTGCGAGTGTATTTTTATGATCAGAATATAACTTCATTAATATTTATTGCCCAAATAATATGAATAAACAGAAAAACAGTGAAAAGGGTATTAACAATTACAATTAAAATAAAAATAATAATGCTTTTCTCATACTATCCATGCTATAACCAGTCCCTTGGGATCATTGCTTTGGACCATTTCTGATTTTAAATCTTCCAGTATTTATTTCTGTCATTGTAATGTTTGTTCATATATCAGTATTCACAGACAGCCTCCCATCCAAGTAGAACATTTGACTCACATTTCCTCCTGCTTTCTTTGCTCCAGTCTGGGTTGGAGAAGCTATCAGGTTATTTTCAGCTCCTCTAGACAGGGGTGCCCAACCTGCAGGCCATGGGCCGGTACCTCCTGTCACAGCAGCGGCAGCATTAGATTAGAAATGAAGTGCACAGCAAATGTGCTGGGCGTGAATCATCCCTAAACCATCCTCTCCCATCCTGCCCTCCCCTATGTGTGGGATAATTGCCTTCCATGAAACCCATCCCTGACTCCAGAAAAGGTTGGGGACTGCTGCCCTAGAGATCTCTTTCATAAGTTCCTATGAAAATGTCTTTACAAATGCGTTTCCCGTTCTGCTGATCTTCAGTGGAGTCTCCTGGCTTCTCACCAGACAAGAGAGAGAAGTTAGTGCCCGGACGATCTTCCGCTCCATCCTACATGGTCCCTCCAGCTCTTCCTCCCAGCTCTCATCCGTGACACATGCACTGTCCCACTTAATAAAATCCTCCACCAAACAGTTGATTTTAAAATGGAAAATTCTAAGACAACACTGTAAATCAACTGTCCTTACAAAAAAGAACGCAGATCTTTAAAACAAAAGCGAAAGCATTTTGCTTCTGTGTTGAAAACAATGAATTCATCTAAGTATCAAGAATGGGTTGCAGCTTTACCATTTACTACAAAGTCTATGGATAATCACCTAAAAATCTGTGAAAAATAAAAAAGAGAATTTATTCCAAATAAATAGATAAATTTTTAAATGGATAATTCATTTAAAACATTGACAATGTTTTGCGTAGACATGTATTTATCTTTAAAACCTGACAAAGCCGTAGCAAGAGAGAAATTGTAGTACTTTGTCACAAAACAGCTTGTCTAGAGGCGTTCAGGTCAAATAGACCGTTCAATAGCTGCAGCTAGTTTATTCTTATTTGGACCTTGACTTTAGTAAACAGACCCATTTTCTTAACAATCTTAATGGATTGTTCTATTTGAAATTAGCAAGTAAAACTATCTTCATTGCAGACAAAATGAAAAAGTTGTGTAGATAATGCTAATACACTTAGGGGTAGTTTTAGAAAGAACATGGAATACAAGGTCTATATTCAGATAATAACTGTATGTCTCAGGCATGAGCAGCGGAACTTTGGAAATTGAAATTTTGAAAATGCTAGTTGTGTTATTTGCCTGGGCTGACCTAATGAAGCCACAGAGTGGATTCAAAGAGCAGAAATGTCCTTTCTCACGGTTCTTGAGTCTTGAGGCCCTAGGTGAAGGGCCTGCAGGGCTGGTTTCTAGTGTGGCCTCTCCTCCTGGCTGCAGATGGACCTGGTCCCTGGGTCTCACATCGCTTTTTCTCTGCTTGGAAGTGCACAGGGGGAGAGAGAGAGCTCTGTCTCTAGTCCTATCTCCTTACAAGGAGACCAGTGCTATTGGACCGGAGCCCCAGGTTTGTGATCTCATTTTACTGCCTCCTTCAAGGCTCTGTTGCCAGATATAGTCACACTGTGGATTAAGGCTTCCACATATGAATTGGAGAGAGAGGAGTCTGTTCAGTCCGTAACACCAGTACATATGGACATCTGATGTGAAGAACTGACTCATTGGAAAGACCCTGATGCTGGGAAAGATTGAGGGCAGGAGGAGAAGGGGACAACAGAGGATGAGATGGTGGGATGGCATCACTGACTCGATGGACATGAGTTTGACCTAACTCCGGGAGTTAACCATGGACAGGGAGGCCTGGTGTGCTGCAGTCCATGGGGCCACAAAGAGTTGGACATGACTGAGCAACATGGACATCTTTGCTGTGTATTATTTTGCCTACACAGTCTGGCCTCTGGCCTTCAAAGATTTACATCCATCCCACATACAAAGTATATCCACTCCATTCTGAGACCCCAGAAGTTTGGGGTCTCAGAAACTATTCCAGAATCAATTCAAAGTCCAAAATTTCATCAGCTCAGCAGTCCCAAATGCCATCATCTACATAATCTCAATGAGTTGTGAGTAAGACTCTGGGTGTGCTCTGTCCCAGGGCACAGTTTATCACGATTGTGAGCCTGTGGAACTAAAATAACTGATGTCTTCTGAAAGTAACGGTGAGACAGGCATAGGGTAGCGGTTATAAGCACTTCTGTTCCCAAAAGGAGAAATTTGAAGGGAAAAATGGGGTTGCCAGTTCCAAAGCACTCCTAAGTGCACTGGGCTCCTGTGTGTGAAGTCCTGGGAATAATGGTCTGCAGATTGTAACTCGGTCCTCTGGGGTCATGTTTGTTCTGCATGAAAGGCAGCATGGGTTTGAGCGGAGTAGTATTATCAGCATATTTCTTGTCTGAGGAGGCTGGAGGTCTGCCAGCCTTCTTTTATTTCATAGTCTCTCTGTCCTTTGCATTCCAAGCTGGCAGAGCTTCTGCAGATATACAGTTCTTAAGAACCTGTGGGTTTCCTGTGTATGTCACAGGCATTCATTCCATTAGACCAGAGACCCCTCCATAGGGGTTAGCGAGATACTCCCATCTCTGTGTTTGGCTTCTGCTGAGACGGCTGAGAAGGTTAGGAGTTACACAGTTAGGCTCTTCAATGAGATTTTTACTTGACTGAATACCCTGAGATTTTGATCTTGCAGTCGCATTGGCAGAAGTATGTTAAGCCACATCTAGTGAAATGAATTCTCAACTTTTGCATTTTGTACAGTCTGAATAAGGGGAGATAATTCTCCAAAGGAAATACAGAAATAGCCAATAAACACAGGAAAAGGTGCTCAACACTATTAGGGTTGAAACATTATTCACTCATAAGAAGGAGTGAAGTGCTGGTATGTATTATTACATATTATCATATGGATGAAACTTGAAAATGACATATACCAATAAAAAAGACCAAGTTACTAGATGACTCCAGATGAATTACTCATACTAACGAAATGTATAGATACAGAAAACAAATTTTTCATTGCTTAGGATTGGGAAGAAATGGGTGGACGTGGAGAGTGACCGCTAATGGTTATGGAGTTTAGAGAGGAATAACGAAAATGCTCTAAACTTAGGTCATAGCGTTGCTGCCGTTATTCAGTTGGTTAGTCATGTCCGACACTTTGTGGCCCCATGAATAGCAGCACACCAGGCTTCCCTCTCCTTCACTGTCTCCTGGAGTTTGTTCAAACTCATGTCCATTGAATCGGTGATGCCATCCAGCCATCTCCTCCTCTGTCGTCCCGTTCTCCTCCTGCCTTCAATCTTTCCCAGCATCAGGATCTTTTCCAATGAGTCAGCTCTTCGCATCAGATAGTCAAAGTACTGGAGCTTTAGCTTCAGCATCAGTCCTTCCAATGAATATTCAGGACTGATTTCCCTTAGGACTAACTGGTTTGATCTCTTTGCAGTCCAAGGGACTCTCAAGAGTCTTTTCCAGCATAATTCGAAAGCCTCAGTTCTGCGTGCAGCCTTCCTTATGCCCCAACTCCGCTGGAAAAACCCTAGCTGTGCCTGTGTGCACCTTTGCCGACAAAGTGACGTCTCTGCTTTAGACTATGCTGTCTAGGTTTGTCTTAGCTTCTGTTCCAAAGAGCAAGCGTCTCTTAACCTCATGGCTGCAGTCACTGTTCTCAGGGGTTTTGGAGCCCAAGAAAATCAAATTTATCAGTGCTATCACGTTACCCCTTCTGCTTGCCAAGAAGCGATGGGACTGGATGCCATGACCTTAGTTTTTTGAATGTTGAGTTTCAAACCAGCTTTTTTCACTCTCCTCTCGCACCCTCATCAAGAGGCTCTTTAGATCCGCTTCACCTTCTGTTAGCATGGCATCATCTGCATATCTGAGGTTGTTGATGTTACCTGGTTTAAATGTCATTGTTCCTAAGCCGTTGATAATGAAGCATAACAATTTATTTTTTCATTATCTCAAGAATCTGCTGAAGAAATATGAGTAGTATGTACAGCAGACATCATTACTTATTGTACTTTTTCTATTAGAAGAGAAAAGAAATCTGATTGGAATTATTGGCCCCAACCTCTAACCGTATCTGGCACAGAGCGCTCATTTAGCACTGACACGCAGACACGGTAAGGGACGTGTTCCCTTTGTGTTCACTGAGCCTTTTCCTTCTCTGCACAGTTGTGTTAGGGTGCTTGTTAATGGGAAAGGCTGCAGTGACTTGCTTCTCAGCAAACTCTGTGTCATTGGAACTTGTGAATTAACAGTGCAGACACTGAAAAATGAAAAATTGATTTCCACATGTTCTTCCTTAGGTGTTTGTATGGAAACACACACACACAGATTATCAACTTCTATAGAAATAACACCCGAGTTTCCCAGTGACTGATTCTGAGCATTCGAGTGGTTTTGCTCTGCGTCTCAGGCTGGGGTCTGTCTCCCTGTGGATTTGCATCTGACATGCCCACCACTGTCCTTTTCCTCTTCGAGTTTTATAAGCACTTGGTACTTGACATCCCCGCACTGTTCACAGCAGAGTGACCACGCGCTGTCTGCCCGTCATTGTAGGGTGCATTCATTGTTGATCTGATTTGATGGCCAAGTTTTTTCCAATTAAGGAAATGTATGCCTTAAAAAGTTTTTCCCGATCTTTTCTTTATTACAGAAAACATTGTTACCTGGAGAGCAGTGTTCTATCAGGATCATAATAAACGTTACCTGGGTTTTGTGATTTTATTAGCTTCCTGGCTCTGGAATATGTTATGAACAAACCAGATTCTGCGAATAATGTCAGTATTTAAATTCTCCTGCAAATGTGGTTAATGTTGGCCTTACTGTCCTCCTGCATATCTTTAAGAAGCCACTTAGTCTCTCAGGAGCTCAGGTCTACCTTCCATAAAAGGGCTTTCTTCCCTCCTCCTTGCAGGATTGAGAGGTTTGCCTCCAAACATGGCAAAACATTTTAGAGTTGTCACTTTACATCACAAGGATCCAAAGAAACTGTCCCCTGAAAGCAGTACACCAGCTTAACACACATGAGACCTTGACTCCAAAGAAATAGAAATCTATTAGGCACAGCAGAAAATGACTGAAAAGTTTTTTTCAAAATTATCAGTTGATAAAAAAAAGCTTGTAACCGAAGAGCAGATGAGCTTCTTGATAAAGCTAATTAGGAATATTAGGAATTAAAATTAATTATTTAGAAATTTAAAACAGCAAAATGAAAGAGCTTGACACACTAAAAAATTGAGCTGAAGAAATAATGCAAGTCCTCCCAGAGACATAAAAATGCAGGGGACCTAGAGGTTCTTGGTGAGGTCCAGTGGGGTCTGGAATGATGGAGAAGCAGTGTTGAATTAGTTACTGATAATATTCCTGATGCAGAGAAAGGCAGTTCTTAGACTGTAAAGAGTACTGACTGCTCAGCAGGATATTTAAAGAAAAGCCACAACTGGACATTTTTCTAATGGAATTTCAGGATATCAAATATGGGAGACTATACCTTCCTCGCTGGGCATTTTCAGCTCACACTTTCTGCTGCACCGACACTAGCGCATGCGCAGTCTCCTGGGAACGCGGCCGCCGTCAATGCCTTCACGGCCTTGCGGTCCTCCCCGCCTGAGTGCTCCTCCGCTGTGTTATCTTGGCCAGCGGGGCCTTTGCTCAGCTCCCCCTGCTTTTTGTCCTGCAGCCTCCTGCGCACCAGGCGCGCCGCCCTCAGCCCTGTCACTCTCGCAGTGTGGCCATTCTCAGCGCAGGTTCCATTTCTCTGAGATTCGGAGAGTCAGCATCGCTTACGAGGTCTTCCAGGTGTGATTCTTTGGGGGCTCAGCCTGACTTCTGAACGTGGCAGTCCCTTGTGCTTGTCCCCACCTCAAGGATTTTGGAATGCATCAGGCTGCAAGTCAGGAGCTTAGTCAGGGAGCACCTGACCGTGTGCACAGGCCGCCAGGCTCCAGAGGGGCCAGCGGAGAGTGCCTGGAGGAGGGGGCCGGCTATCGGCAGAAGCGCCTGTCCCGGCCAGGGCGCGGGCCTGTCTGTAGGGATGCGGTAGTATATAGTGAGGGTGCAGTGGTAGCATAGAGCAATCCAGCATAGAGCCTGCCACCGTAGCCTCTCCCTGTTCAAGTCCCGTAAGATTTTAAAGTATTTTTTTAAGCCAAGGAAGTAGCAGTTTTTTAAAAATAAAACACACTTTGGGTGGTCCAGTGGCTACGTCTCCATACTTCCAGAACAGGGGTGTGAGTTTGATCCCTGGTCAGGGGAGTTCTACATGCCATGCAGTGTGGCAGTAAACAAACAAAAAATCTTTTTGTTTTGATGCATAGAACAGTCGTTTATGAAAAGAAAAATTTTTCAGAAAGTGAATAGGTCGGCTTTTCATCTTGACCCAAAGTTTGTTTAAATGGCAGCCTTCGTGGACTTCCTGTGGATACCAAAATGTGCAGCTAGAACCATCCCTGAATAGAAGTGTTTGCCCAAGATAAAATTTAAGTTTTAATATGATTATTTTCTGACCATGTATTTGAGTGTCTCTGCCGTTTCTACTCTTGTTCTTGTTTTATTTGTTGTGTCTTAATTGAAGTATATTTGACACTGTGTAAGTTTAAGGCTTCCCAGGTGGCACAGTGGTGCAGAATGCGGCTGCCAGCGCGGGAGACGTGAGAGAGGCGGCTCGATCCCTGGGTCGGGAAGATCCCCGGGAGGAGGCCGTGGCAGCCCGCTCCAGTGTTCTTGCCTGGAGAATCCCGGGGACAGAGGAGCCTTTCAGGGTCCACGGGGCCGCAGAGTCGGACATGACTGCGCGACTCACACACAAGTTTAAGGTGTACACATGTTGGCTTGATGCCTTTACATGTTGCAATATGATTGCCTTTGCAGGACCAGCTGACACCCTCTTAAGGCCACATGTTTAGGTTGGGAAAAATTAAGATCTAGTCTCTTACCAAGTTTGATGTTTCTAGTACAGTTTTGTCGTCTCTAATTACTAAATGTGCCTGAGAGCTCCAGGACTTATTTATCCAACCAGTTGCAAATATACTTCTTAATTACTAGTTCACGGTGTAACTTCATTAGATTGATGTCTAGTAATCTTTAAATTTTTCCCTTATTGTCTGTTTTCCATACTGAAATGCTCACATCGTGCTTGAAGCAGTGTACTTCTTTTCGAGACTGCTTCAGAGGCAGATAAGAAAGTCCTAGGGGAAGAAGTGGGCCTGGTTTTAACATGCTTCGATCAGCACCAGGAGAGCTCCACATACCATCAGGTCTAACAGGAAGGCCCCCTCAAGCCTCATCATTCTGTACATTTCAAAAGAGGTTTACACGCACCAATCCTGTTTGATATGCAACATACAAGTCAGTGTGCAACATTTCTGCAAATTTTGCTAATCTTTCATGCCCGGGGAGGTCACAGAAAGGAAACCACAGGAGAAGTAACAAAATCTATATGCTAGAATCCTAGACGCTTTGAGGATTTCATTTGGAGATGATCATTCTTTCATTTTGTAATATTATTATTTTTGTTTCCCCAACCTGCCACAGAATTTGAAACAGAAAGCTGAAAGAGGCAAAGGGCACTGCTGAGGGCAAGCACCGTGGCAGCCCAAGAAGTGAAGGCTGGCTCAACAGCCAGAACTGTTTCTCGACAGAAACAGACATAACAACCACACATCCCCCTGTGAAAACGCGCTGATCTGAAACCACCTCACGCGGACACACACAGACCTGCACACGCTAACTGCGGCCGCTGCTGCTAAGTCACTTCAGTGTCCGACTCTGTGCGACCCCGTCTCTTCTCTTTTTTTTAAACTATTTCCACCTTATTGCTCATGAGTCAGTTTTTCAGCAGTCATTTACCTTCATATCTAAGAAATGCGGTTGTTTATGTTTTACAGGCAGAGAGGGCAGAGCAATGCCATTTACCGTGCTGTGCTACCCCTTACCAAAGCTTTGTCGCGATCGTTCAGTCTCTCTTTTATGACCCCGTGGACTGTAGCCTGCCCACCAGGCTTCTCTGTCCCTGGGATTTCTCAGGCAAGAATACCGGAGGGGGTTGCCGTTTCCTTCTGGGGATCAAACTGGCATCTCCTGCATTGGCAGGCAGATTTTTTTTTCCACTGAGCCACCTGCTAGCTAAGCTACTGATAAAAGCCAAAAGCATGCCTGGCTTTTGTTCAGCACTATGTACAGAAATTATGTTTAACCCCGTGTGCTAATCCGGGTGGCACTCAGAATGTTTTATGGTCCTCTCTTTTTTAACCAAGGAATAACATGTTTTGTCTCTGCGCCTTGCTCTTTTCCAGCGGAAGATAACAGTCTGTCTCAAAAGAAGAAGGTGAGTGTGGAAGACCTCTTCAGTGAAGATTTCAAAATCCACGACCCCGAGGCTAAGTGGATAAGTGGTGAGTCCTGAGTGCGCTTGGGGAATCTCTGCCGCTCTCTGCCGCTCTTTGAGAGCTTGGGTTTTGTCATTTGCCTTCCACCCTCTCTCCCTGGCTGTGGAAGTGGACCCGCAGAGCTCTTGCTGTGGTCATCAGCTCATTATCATTCCAAGAAAATGTAGATCTGGTCAAACCAGGCTGCTCCTTCATGAGAAATGGGCCTCCGGTGTCGCCTCCCTGAATCGCTGCTTCTCAGACCCAGACGTGAGATGTTGCTAAGCAACAGGACAGGGAGAGCCAGCTGAGCCTTCCTCCCTTCTCCGCATTTCTTTATTCCCCTTTGTCCTCCTCTCTCTTTCACTCCCAGCTAGGTCCAGGCACCAAAAGGAGCTGAAGGGATTCTTCTAGAATGCTGCCTAGTGGAGTGAACAGTGGAGTCCAGTGCCCACATGCGGATAACTTAATCTTCCTCTCGAATTTCAGTCTAGATGAAATCTTGTTTTCTCGTTTGGGAAATTTTTTTTTTTAACCACAAAGCAACATAGAACTGGAGGTGAAAGCAGTTTGTTTATAATACATTTGTTGGTTCAAAATAGTCTATTTCCTTTAGTTGGGGCTGAAATAATTCTAGACTGCAGTCCTGGGGAAAAGGATGTAAGTGACTGCTCCCCCATCCTCTGCAGGCTTCTCTGCATCCCTCCTGCACAGTCTGGTCCTAGAACCTCTCCAGTTATCTCCACAGATACTGTTTTCATTTTGTCTTAGCCTCCGTGGGATGCACTTGAAAACCGATCCTCGGGGCAGAGAAGCTTTGTAGTAGAATACTAGAGGTCTAATTCACAGCCCGGCTTTTACGGGAAATGAGGCCGAGAGAGGTTAAGTGACTTCTCTGCGGTCATAGAGCTAGTTAGTGACACAGCCGAAGCTGGAATCCTGTCTCCTAACTTCCTCCCCATCTCGTGCGCTTGCCACTGGTCCTCTGTTGAATGACACTGTGTCGTATCTTCTCCCTGTCAAGCCCCTCTGAAATGCCGCTATGCTTCACGAACTGTCGAAAAGCCACCAGCAATGACTCTTGGCCTTCCATCCCCCACTGGGCAATAACTTCGCCTTTGTCCTTCACTGTGGCTTCCGTATTAATTTCTGGTTCTTAGATTTGCTAATGTAAAAGTGAAAGGAGCAGCTGAATCTCAGAGGGAATGCATTTTATAAGAGGGAATTGGGAAGAAATGAGAGCAGCGTACTGTGAATACCAGGAGGAGGCACACGCAGAAATCCAAGTCACTGACAGAGCCAAGGTCTTTGAGGAAATACTTCTCCCTTCGGTCCTGCTTCCTGGTTGTGTGCACCCATCGCAGAGAGAGGGTTGAGCACTGATCGCATGCTCTGGGCCAGATCTTGGGAATAAAAGATGGCGACTGTCTTCTTAAGGAGCACAGCATCATTCAGGAGACAGACAGAGCGTCCAGTGGTAGCCGTGACACAAAGTGCAGGAAGGATGCGATTTTCTCGTTCTTCCCGAGAAGGCGTTTCAAAGGTGGTGCGTACACTCAGTCTCAAAGGCACAGGGTTCAGAGGCAGTGGAGGGGGGCCTGCAAAGACCCCATGAGTGCTCAAATACTATAGGCAATCCTTTAGAATAGAGTTTCCACGGCCTCCGGCCTGGCCCGCCTCAGCATTCCCTATGCAGACAATGTAAAAAGTGTAGGCAGAGATCTGGAGGCTCAAGGGCACCGCAGTTTCTTCAGGAACCCATGTTGGTTGCTGTTATAAGGCATTGGTCTTTCGTGAACTAATTTATGCTGCAGAGGCATGCAGCTGGTCCTGAGATGTGCTGGCTCTCTGGCCAGAATTTCATTCTGTCCACAAAGTTGGGAGTTAATACAAGCAGTCAGAAAGTGGCCTTGTGCCCGGCAGAAAATGCCCAGCAGGTTAAATCTACTCATAAGATGACCTGTGGTTCAAAGGAACATACCTTTTATGCCCAGGAGCTTTTGTAAGAGTAGTCTTTCTTTGTGATTGTAGGCACAGTGTGAAGTTTTGTTGTGGGGTAACCAAGCGGTCAGGTCTCCCCAGGACCAGGCACCATCAGAAATCCAAGGGAACATAACTTATTTCTCCCCCCACCCTGTTTTCTAGCTGCCCCCTCCTCCTTTCACTGATTCCTCTTCCTGATCAGTCTCTTTCTTCCTGCTCCTTGAGGATGCAGTAGCTTAAAGTGAATGAGGTGACTTTGTGGTGACTAACTGTGCCTTACAATGTGAGTTTTACAAATGCCATAAAGAATTCATTCATTTTTTTAACCTTACAAGTCTAAGTGTGAAAACCCAGGGAAAGAATCCTACATTTCATAGGATTATTGATTGTTGTGGAGCTGAGATGAGTTTTAGAAATGGTCAGAACATTAATTCATTTCATTACTGTTTATTGAGTGTCTACACAGAGAAGGCAATGGCAACCCACTCCAGTACTCTCGCCTGGAAAATCCATGGACAGAGGAGCCTGCTGGGCTGTAGTCCAAAGGGTCATGAAAAGTTGGACACGATTGAGTGACTTCACTTTTACTTTTCACTTTCATGCACTGGAGAAGGAAATGGCAACCCACTCCAGTGTTCTTGCCTGGAGAATCCCAGGGACGGCAGAGCCTGGTGGGCTGCAGTCTAGAGGGTCGCACAGAGTTGGACACGACTGAAGCGACTTAGCAGCAGCAGCAGCAGCAGCAGAATGTCTACCATGTAGCAGGCAAGTTTCTGGACCCCAAAAAAGACATGGTTTTGCCCATGGAACAGTTTCCCTTTGGGTGACTTAGAGTCACCTCCACCACCACCACCGCCACAACCATCCACCACCATCATCACTACAACAGCCTCATTCTTCTCATCTTCTTCCTTTCTCCTTTGTCTGCACTACCTTTCCTTCTTCTTCCTTGTTATCATCATCACCACCACCACCATCATCACCACCACCAACCACCACCACCACCACCATCA